>CAUYSK010033713.1:0-19240 GCA_963575035.1 Avahi laniger | reverse complement strand
GAAGAGAACTCTTTACAAAACCCACATCCACTTATTAAAGCAGGTCAGAAAGCTGGGAGTCAGCCTGGACACTTCTCTCCCACATGCCCAATCAAACACAGGGTCCTATCAGTTTTACCTATCAAATATGTCTCAAAGTCATCAGTTTAGGACATTAGGTAGCCATTGCCTTAATCTTCTTGCTTGGATTGCAAAATAGCTTCCTGAAATGTCTTCTCACATTCACCCTTTTCCCTTCAGATCCATTTTCCAGCCTACAGCAGGGTGATATTCTAATATGTAAAACCAGTAATGCAGAAACATATGGTAGTTTCTCTCTACTCTTTGGAGGAGAATCTGGGCCCTTAAATTGACCTAAAGGCAGTATATGTGTTGGCCTCTCCCTAACTCCCAACCTTGTCTTGAATCATTCTTGCCTTAGCTCTCTGCACTGGAGCCACATTATTCTCCTGTTAGTTCCTTGAAAATACCAAACTCTTTTTTGCCTCAGACCCCCCTCACAAGTATTATTCTGATTTCATATCATAGACTGCCTCATTGGAGAAGCTTCTCAGTCCCTCCAGACTAAGAGAGGTCCTCCTGTTACAAATCCTCATAGCTCCCTGAACTTTTCCAACCCAACTCATGTCACAATTACAGATTTAATTTGTTCATTTAATATTTTTCTTTTATATTACACTGTAAGCATCCTAGAGTAGTGCTACCCCTAGAGTAGAACCATAGTAGTGATGTCCACCATTATATCCCAACACCTAGCATAAAACTTAGTATATAATAGAAATGCAATATATATTTATTGTATGATAACCATATGAGATGAGAGAAAATAGTCAAATATTGGTGTAGAGAATTCGAGGTACATTTAAGAGCTTTTTCAGAGTATGACTGAACACTGGAATGTGGCACCAGGAAAAACTTGAAAATTCATCTCCTGTGAAGATCCTTAAAAACAGGATATATTTACATCTGTCTGGACTATCCAATATGGTGGCCACTAGCTACATGAGGCTATTGAGCTCTTGGAATGTGGCTAGTCCCAATTCAGATGTGCTATATGTATAAAATGCATGACATATTTCAGAGACTTAGCAAAAAAAAGTAAAATTTCTCATATATTGATTACATGTTGAAATAATACTTTGAATATACTGAGTTAAATAAAATATATTAATAAACTTAATTTCACCTCTTTCTTTTTACCTTTTTCAATGTGATTACTCAAAAATGTAAAATATATGTGGTTCATGTTATATTTCTGTTAGATTTTGATGGCCTATGATATTTCAGGACTACTATGGTTTGAATGTTTATGTCCCCTCTAAAATTCACACTGAAACTGAATCCCCAATGCAACAGTATTAGGAGGTGGAGCCTTTAGGAGGTGATTAGGCCATAAGGGCTCCACCCTCATGGATAGGATCAGTGTCTTATAAAAGGGCTGGAGGGAGCTAGCTAGGCACTTTTTGCCCTTCCATTCTTTCAGCCATGTGAGGACACAGCATTCGTTTCCTCTGGAGGATGCAGAACAACTTGGAAGCAGAGAATGAGTCCTTATCAGACATTGAATCTGCTGTCACCTTGATCTTAGACTTCCCAGCCTCCAGAACTTTGAGAAATAAATTTCTATTATTTATAAATTACTCAGTCTAAGATATTTTGTTATAGTGGCAGGAACAGACTAAGACAGAATTTGTTGTTAAGAAGTGGGTGTTGCTATAACCACCTAAAAATGTGGAAGCAGCTTTGGAACGGGGTAATGGATAGAGGCTGGAAAAGTTTGGAGGTGTATACTAGAAAAATTCTAGACTGCAATGAGTGGGGCATTAGGGGTGATTCTGATGAGGGCTCAGAAGAAGAAAGATGTAGAGAAAACCATAATCTTCTTAGAGATTAGTTAAGTGGGCATGGTCAGAATGCTGGTAGAAATATGGATAATAAAGGCAATTCTGATGAGGTTTCAGACAGAAATGAAGAACAACATACGGGAAACTGGAGGAAAGGTCATGCTTGTTATAAAGTGGCAAAGAACTTGGCTGAATTGTTCCTGTGTCCTAGTGCTTTGTGGAAGGCAGAACTTAAGAGCAATGAAGTAGGATATTTGATGGAAGAAATCTTTAAGCAAAGTGTTCAGAGTGCTATATGACTTCTGTTGACTGCTTATAGCAAAATTTGAGAAAAGAGAAGTGAATTACATGTGGATTTATAATCAAAAGGGAAGCAGAACTTAAAGATTTGTAAAAGTCTCAGCCTGGCCATACAAAGAATAAAAAGGCATGCTTGGGTGAGAATACCAAGAAAGTGGCCAAGTGAATGATAAGGAAATTAGCATGGATAAAACAAAGCCAAATGCTATTCATCAAGACGATGGAATTATGACCCCAATGGCATTTCAGAGACTTTTGAGGCTTGTCCACCCATCACAGGGTCAGAAGTGCCAGGATTCTGAGGACAGAATAGTTTCAAAAGAGGGGCCCAGAGTGCCCATGGGACCTTGGGGTTCACTGCCCAGCACCGCTTTAAATCTCTGCTCCCTGCATCCAGGCACAGCACTCCTCAACCACCACAGCTATGGCTCAAGCAGGCCCAGGTGTGACTTGGGATGCTGCTCTGGAGGGCACAAGGGGTAAACCTTGGCAGCATACACCTATAGCTACTGCTATAGGTATGTAGTGCATGAGCTCTGGTGTCATGGCTGCCTTGGCCTAGAATTTTTAAAATGCCTCGGAGAGCCTCGAGGCCCAGGTAGAGACCTGTCACAGAGGCAGGGCTGCAGCAGACAGTTCCCACAAGGACAATGCCCAGGTTGGGGCCACTGCAGAGAGCCCTCACTGGAGCAATGCCTAGTGGAGCCATGGGGATAAGGCTTCCACAAAGATCCCAGACCTATAGAGCCATCAGTATGTAATGCTAGCCTGGGAGAGATACAGGCACCCAACTTCAACCCATGAGAGTGGCAGCATGGGCTTCACCCATCAAATCCTCACTTCACTGTGTCCAGAAAACAGGATATGGAGTCAAAGATTATTCTCAAGCCTTAAGGTTTACTGTTTGCTCTGTTGGATTTTGAACTTATTTGGGACCCGTTATCTTGTTCTTCTTTCCTGTTTCTCCCTTCGGAATGGGAATGTCTATTCTACACCTGTCCCCTGTGGTATTTTTGAAGTACATAACTTATTTGATTTCACATGCTCACAGTTGGAGAGGAATTTGCCTTAAGATGAATTATACCTTGAATCTCACCCATATCTGATATAAATGATATGTAGATGAGATTTTGGACTTAGATTTTAAAGTTGATGCTAGAACAAGTTAAGACTTTGGGGGACTATTGGGATAGAATGAATATATTTTGTATGTGAGAAGAACATAAATTCAGGGGACACACAGGGTAGAATTCTATGGTTTGAATGTTTATAACCCCTCCAAAATTCATGTTGAAACTGAATCCCTGATGCAACAGTTTAAGAGGTGGGACATTTAGGAGGTGATTAGGCCATGAAAGCTCCACACTACTGAATGGGATTAGTGCCTTATAAAAGGGCTGAAGGAACAGGCTAGACCTTTTTTCCCTTCCATTCCTTCAACCATATGAGAACACAGTTTTTATCCTCTCCGGAAGACATAGATGTCATCTCAAAAGCAGAGAATGAGTCCTTACCAGACACTGAATCTGACAGCACCTTGATCTTGGGCTTCCCAACCTCCAAAATTGAGAGAAATAAATTTCTATTATTTACAAATAACCCAATCTAAGGTGTTTTGTTACGGTAGCGGGAACATTGTTTGACAAAGATGATACCGCCTGAAGCTAGGCATAACAGAGTGGGACAAGCCATTGACATGGGATTAGATACTGCAAAAAGTCATAAAGAATCTTCTTGTGTTAGCAGTGTGTTTATGTTTCCCAAAACCACCAGCTTCACTTGGCTGTGCCTGTGCAACTTCACCATATATCCAAATATTTGTTCAAAATATTGCCCTACTTGGCCAAACAATCTTTACAAACTGAATTTAAAAGGCCCTCTTCATGCTTTTATTTAATCAGCATCCTAAAAGCTGACATAAATTTTGCAAAGTTTAGCTTTCTTACTTTATTCATTTCTAAATGGTTAGTTTGTTGATAGAAAGATTGGGACAAAGTTTGGCATGAGGAGGCATTTCTACTCAAGAAAACTGGAAACCAAAATGTCAGTAGCAGTTACGTTTAGAACTGTCGTTTTACGGATTCTCTTCATATTTCTGAAAGCGTCACCCCTTTTTGGAGCATTCTTTGTATTCCAGTGGAAGTTTGCCCATGTCATTTTTCTATACTGACTTCCTCTTAAGATCCTGAGGCAAGTGAACAAATGGATTTACCTTATTATCTAACCTAGCATAGTGCTTGGCACAAAATGGACATTCAATAAATTTTTTCTTGAATTTGTTGAAATTTTTCTCATTCTGATCACTCCTTGACTGCAACCTCAGCCCTTGCAACAGATTCAGTTTATAGGCTTGTACTTAATGAACAATTTGTCCAGAAATTGTTTTAGGACCATTTCATGAGTATATATTTTGAGTGGCTAAATGAAAGGGAGAGTCTTTAACTTCCTTATAATGTCTAGAGTCATGCTCTAAATATTTTAGAGGTTCAACGTATGATAACTAACAAATTATACTCCTCAGACTAAATACTATTCTCTGATACAGGGGAAGGACCAGACCAGTGATTGCTCTTAGCATACCCTACTTCCTGGTCAACAAGCTAAGCCTATATATACAACTATTATTCACATAATTTGATGAGTGTTCCTCTAAAATATAACCTATAGTTTAGTAATTTAGTGTCAGCTACTACCACTGAAATGTGAAGGCCAAATGATTCCTTTGAACATAAATTCTACAGTATATAAAGATGATTCAAAAAACTACATCAAGAGTGTACTGAAAAATTTATCTTAGCCAGTTAGGTCCAGGTGGGTAGAGCAACCAAGTAGTTGCATGTACATGATGGACTAATATATGAGGGCTTTACAGAAAGTATCCAGCCCTTGCTAATATAATAAATGTCTCTATTTGGCTGAATATCTTGTGGATAGCAAATATACAACCTTCAGTTTTGACCAGCTGCAACCAAATCCTTGCTCTGCGCAAGGACACTGAAGGGACAGCAGCATGCCTGCTGACTGCCAGAAATCAACACGAGGAGACAGGTAACCTTGGTACCTGGCAGCCCAAGAGAGTTGCTTTGTTTCAGAAAAAGCATCAGGCAGCCTAAATAGGTGGACAGTGAAGCAAATAGCCACAGTTTTAGAAATTTTTGCTAATCAGAAAGCAGTCCAAGTACATTCTTGGGCTGGGTCTAATATGTAAATAAAATATGAATATTAACCACTCAGGTATAAGTAAATTGGAAATTCACTTTTGGGGATTTCAACTGGATGATTCTCATCAAGGAGTCACAACCTCAAGGAAGAAGAGATTTTACATCACAGCAGGTTCTTCTTTCATACCAGTAGCCCAGGCAGCAGTACTGTCAGAAAGATGGTTTTTAATCATAAAAGATATGTGTGTGTATGTGTGTGTGTATGTGTGTGTGTGTGTGTGTGTGTGCAGGGCTGGATTCCCCCGGGTTTTATAAACTGGAATAATCAACATTTGCACATATCAATGGCTGACCTGGCCTGCGCTCAGTCCATTACTGCTTTTATCCTTGGTGGCCATGGACTGCCTTAGCAATGGTCTAGAGAACACATGTATGGAGAAATTGTAATCTCATTTTAGTAATTGATAGATAGTGCACCATAGGCATTGTAGCAGTCACAACCTCTAGTCATTCCCTTTTTCCATAAACAAAGGAAGAGTTAACTGACATAGATTCAAGAAGGGGCATAAACATTACCTGTGCTACCACATTCTCTTCTTACTAAGAACTGCAATTTACCATTTCCTAAATAATCAATGTTGCAAAGAGGTCCCATACAAATGCACAAAAGCCTATCTAACCTATTATGGGATGCTACAGAAGAAGCAAATGAGAGAGGAATAGAGAAGGGGATGGAAGGAAAAATGAGATTTCATAGAGTGATGATAATACATAAGAAAATTCCAAAGGGAATTATTAATTAATTCAAGACATATTATGAATTAATTAGAATATTAGATTATCTGAGAACCCAACTGTGATTTGTAATAAATGTTTCCATGGGAAATGTGTCTACTTTAAATCACTTTTTTGCTGAGAAAAAATTAAAATAAATTGAAATAAAGGATAGTAGACAGGGTCGTTATGGCTAATAAAAAATCGAAGGAATTCATTTATTCATGCATTCGGTAACTGCTTATTGGGAAGATAAGCAAGTAAACAAAGCATTTCATGCACTAAGTCCTTTGATAGGGTATGGGTGCCATGGGACCCAGAGGAGAGGCATCTAACCAATCTTGATGGGTATGGGGAGGTGGTCAAGGAAGTCATGGTAAGAATGACTTGAGAGAATTGAAAGAAGGTGAAGGACAGACAAGATTATATTAGGCAAAAAAATGAAATAATATAATACTTTTGGAGGCAAAAGAAAATGTAAGTATAGGAGAACAAGAGGAAAACAGACAAGACCTGAAAAATAATCTGGGCTCAAGCAGGGTTTGTGAATCCAGATTAGAATTTTGTATTTTAGTCTAAGGACAAAAGGAGCAATTGAAGGAAGGGATTTATTCCCATTTGCATTTGGAAATCATCCAAGCAGCATGTGGAGAACTGATTAGAGAGGGACAAGATTAGAGGCAGAGAACACAATTAGAAGGCTATTGTCATAATCCTGCTGAGAGATAAAGGGTTTCAGAGAGGATAAACATAAATAGAAGGGCTTGAGAGCTATTAAGAAGTAGAATCAGCAATTCTTAATCAGCAATTCTTAATGACGCTTCTTATTTGAGAAATAAAAGAGTCTAGAAAGACCCCCTACATCCAGTTTCTGGTGTTAGCTCCAGGGAGATAGTGGTACTTTTCACCAAGAGAAGCAGCAAAGAGAAAGTCCTAAATGAGGAACAGATGTAGAATTTAGTTTTGAATGTCTGAGGTACCTAAGGAATATTCAAGTGCTGGTACACAGGAGGCAGGTAGACATCTGTAGCTGAAGCTCATAAGAGATATCTGGGCTTGAAACACAGATTTTTAAGTCATAAGGATAGTAGTTGGAAGTCTTGAAGAAAACAAACTCCTCCAGAAATGTATGTGATATGAGATGGGACCTAAATCAGAACCCTAAAGAACATATAAATAAAGAGGAAAGGCCAGAATGGTCGAAGGAAAAACAAAAGATGTCCCCGAAGCAAAATAAAAGCAGGATTTCAAGAAGGAGAGAATGGTGGTCAACAAGGATGATCAAGTAAGATGAGGACTCATAAGTGTTCACTGGATTTAGTTATGTGGAAGCCAGCAGCAACTTCAGTAAGAGTAATATAGTGTAATAGTTCAGGAGGATGGAAGCTGAATTGCAGTGGACTAAGTAGAAGACAAGTGAGTAGACAATTCTCACCATGTGTTCCTGTTAAGGGTCAGATAAAAGTAATGGTTACATGAGAGGTTAGCTTGGGCTTGAGATAGGGCTTTTGCTTCATTTTGCTTTGTTTACATGCTCAAGTAAAGGAGCTAGCAAAGAAAGGAAGAATTTGAAGATACAGGAGAGAGAGGGATAATCGAGAGACTGAAGGGGCTAGAAAAAAGGGAGAGAATGGGATTCAGAGCCCAGGTGGAGGAGATTCGCCTTAGATAGGAAGGTGACTCTATTTTTCATGGGAGAAGCAAAGGAACAGGAGAAAACTGTAACAGGAGGATAAATAAGGTCATCACTTTGTTGCTAGAGTTGAGGGTGTTCTTTCTGATTTCTATTGTCTCTGCAGCAAGAGATGAGTTCATCAGCTGAGGGGAAGATGGAGTAAGAAGATACAGAGCTACTGCTTTGAGGAGAGTGGAGAGCAGAAGAGAGAGTTGATTGTACACACATGGAAGGCTTGCTAAACACTGCCAAGAGGCTAATAAGGTTGTGTGGTTTGTGCCAGCAGTACCCAGCAACTGGATGAAGTGCTGGTTCATGGGCTGTAAGCTCTAAGATCTATGGACTGGGAGAAAATAAAGAAGTGAAGGAACTGAAGGCTCCTATGAAATGAAAGAACAATTGTTGGGGGAAGAGATTGAGAGACTTGAAAGAATTGAATGTTTAAATTTAATATTACAAAGGTAGAATAATTCCAGATTCAGTGCTTGGCCACTGGAGTTGGTAGCTAAAGTCAAGTGGAGATAACTATCATGGGAGTTGATGAGGTCACAGAATTGAGATACTACTGCTGTTGGATGAGTTGCTCACATAAGTATGTGAAACACCCAGAACACTGGTACAAATTGCAATGGAAAAAACAGTAAATAAAATGTTCTTAATTAATAAATAGTAAAGCTGTTACGAATGCCAAAAAGGAAGTGTTTAAATAAAAAAAGACAGTGGAGGGAGATATCATAGAATATTAAAACCAACCTAAAACATCTCCAATGGCCAAAGTTTTTTGAGTAACAAAACAATAGTATGGGATTATAGCACAAAAAATTAAATATCTATGAGTCTATACTCATGGATACACATATAAATACATGGTTACAAATAAATAAAAGAGAAGTGACAAATCTTCCATACAAAATAATTCTAAATAATAAATGTAGAAGGAATGAGGAAAATAGAAAATCACCACAGTAATATTAAATAATTGCCTTAGCGAGATCCCTGGATGAATGCTAAAAATAGTAGGCAAAACATTAAGGAAAAACAGGGTATTTACATAGCCTCAAAGTTGTTTCTCCAATATATTTATTAATTGTTGTGGTGGTTTTAACATACGCTCACAATTTTTTTTTTTAATCTTACTACCTCTAGGAGATGGAACTTAATTCTCTTCTCCTTATGTGTGGGGCTACACTTAGTGACTCACTTCTAACCAAAAGAGTATGAAAAGGGAAAAAAATAGTAACTTTATAGTGGAAAAAACTGGCAGATACCAATTTAATCAAGTAATCAAAATTTACATCACCAGTACTAAGTTATGATAACATCATGTACCCCCGATATGATATGATGAGAAGGGTACTTCACTTCTGTGGCAATCTTCTTCAAAATTTATAACCTCAGTGCAATCATGAGAAAACATCAGCCAAACCCAAACTGAGGGACGTTCTATCCAACACCTGACCAGTACTCTTCAGAAGTGGCAAGAATGAGAAACAAGGAAAGGCTATGAAACAAGGGAAGGCATATTAGAGGAGACTAAGGAGGTGTGACAACTAAATACAATGTGGTACTGGATTGGGATTGGAGTTTAGAAAAAAGGACAGACATTAGTGGAAAAACTGGTGAGCTCCAAATAAAGTCTGTTATTTATTTAATAGTGCTAGGCCACTGTTAATGTTTTAGTTTTGATAAATGTGTGATACTTAAATAAGAGGTTAACATCAAGAGAAGCTGGCTGATAGGTATGTGGGAAATCTATGTACTATCTTTGTAACTCTTTTGTAAATATGAATTATTTCAAAATAAAAAGTTTAGGAGAAAAAGTTTCATGAATAAGAATGAGTAGCTAAGAGACCAGCATATTATCAGTGAAAGATGGAGGGTGTAAAGAGTGTTGAAGCTGGGTGGCATAAGGCTTTATGGGGTAGGGGGTTTTACAGAAAAGTGAAGAAGGAATGCTTTAGAACAGCATTATAGAGTGAGGCGTAAATGCCAGACTATCAATGTAGCATAAGAGTCTAACATTTATTTGACTTGATGTTGTTGCTATGTCTGGAGATCAAATAAGAATTGAAAAGTGTTCACTGCATTTGGCAATTATCTGATCCAAGTATTACATGGTCCACTGGTCCTGATCAGAAGGGCATCATCCTTGAAATCTGTCAATGTCAATCACTTCCCTTACATTATCCATGGCAGCTCTGTGCTATTTCCTGCTTCAAAGTTTTCAGCCCTCTTGGACAAAGTTTTATAAGTGACCTGAGGAATGCCATAAGTCCTAGGTTTTATATAATAAGGATGACTAACATATTTGGAACCTGGTGAATAATCAAGTCCTCTGTTCATATTTCTCATTTTTCTCACCTTTGAATGTCTCCTACAGGGGGAGGGTAGTTTTTTCTACTAAGTGTCATAAACAGTAGGTCAAACTAGCCAAATTTTTAAAAATTGAAAATCTAAATTTACTGAGTGTCTATTAAGTGTTCAAATTAGTAATAGATATTTTCACATAAATTATCTCAGCCAGGGATAATTTTAAAAGTATAAAAAAGAAATCATGTAAAATTAAAGAAATTGGTAAACACTACTCACTGTACTAATTAGAAAAGTTAAAAATGTATATTGCACTAAATTTAAGATTTAGGAAAGCAAAGATCAAAAGAATAGGAAGAAAAAAGTTTTAAGTGATTGACAGGCGGACCCTTACACAACAGCTTTAGACACTTTTTAAAATCCAACCCATGGTTTATTTATTGTAGTTAAGAGCCAACTCACAACCATGGCACAGTCATAATTGCAAACAGAGTCAGGCAACAAAAAAGACCGGCAAAGGCACACAGAGCAAACATTATTCATTACAACCAGCAAAACAATTCAACTCTGCATTAATATTCATCACAAAGTTCCAAAATGAAAAAAAACTTCAACTTCATAGAAGGATCTCACTTGATAGATCACTCTGTTACATGCAACTTTTAAAATATAATGATGATAGAAGCATAAAATATAGATGATATGATTAGACAGACAGATAAAATGATAGTAAATGTGTACTAGGAACCAAATCTGAATCTTCAGTTAAAAAGTCCATTAAATTAAAAAAATGAAAAGATCTTTCCTAAAATTATATTTGAATGCTTAAATAAACAATAGAAAAACAATTGCAATAAAACAACAGAACAGTTTTTCAGTGTTTGACTTCAAGAGTATAAAGAGCTTTATATGTGATGCCAGTCCCACTCCCAGAGAATTAGTTGGAATCAGCATCATGAATAGGTAAACTAATCTGTTTAAAAGCACATAGCAAAAATGATGGGGCCAAATCAAATCCTAGTAGAATGTTCTATGCATTCTAAAAGACTTACAGTGAAAACTTGGAAAGGCATGCTGAGACTGTCCTAAAAGACTGTGGTCCCCAACCCCCCGGCCACAAACTGGTACCAGTTCATGCCTGTTAGAAACAGGCCACAGAGCTCAGCCACCGCTCTCTCTCCCGCCTTGGAAAAACTGTCTGCCATGAAACTTAGGAACGTGGGGTGGGGGCCCACAGCAGCAGGTAGCGGTGGTCCAGGGAGGGAAACTTCATCTGTACATACAGCCACTTCCCATAGCTCGCAACTCTGACTAAGCCCCGCCTCCGACACTGTCCCTCCTGTGGAAAAATCGTCTTCCATGAAACTGGTTCCTGGTGCTGAAAAGGTTGCAGATCGCTGCTAAAAGACATTTAAAAAAAATTTAAGTAGTAAAAACAAAAAATGACAAGCTAAACACAAAAGAAAATGAAGAATTTGAACAGATGAGGGACTTATAGATTTTATTTTAGATGATCCCTGACTAATAACAGATATTTTACTATCACATTCAGATTTCCCTAGTAATTGTCTCTGAATAAAATATATGCAGCATCCTCACACAACTCAAAATTTAAGCCAAATCTAATACATATACTGTGTTATATAAATTTACTATGATAGGAGACATATAATATCCACATTTTAAAATTGTTCCAGTTAAATCAATAAATATGAACAGATAATTTTGTTCAGTTTTGATACTAATAACTAGGATTTTTTAAAATTTTGCATTGAAATATACACATAGAGAAGTGCACATATATTAAATATACAGGCCAATAAATTTTCACACACTGAGTATACACAAATAACCATGTTTTAGATAAAATGAGTACATCCAACTAAAGAAAAACTCTTTGGTCTTCCATATACATGTCCGAATATTATCAAAATCATTTGTTGGCATTTTTATCTCTCAGAAATATGTAACCATTTTCATCTTTTCTGAATTTCTTTTTTCACCTACCAATTTTGAGAAGATGAACCCAACTTTAAGAAAATAAAATTATCTGGTAACCCATGAATTTGACACTGAGCATCTTAGTTCATTAGGTACCTCACCCAATACCAGACTGAGACTTTCTAATTTACAACAGAATTGAGATAGCTTTACTCCAGGTCCCTTGTCTTTTCTATAAGTCACCTCAGACACTAATGATTCCAACCACGTAGACTCTGAATTCTGTTTGCAAGAAGGAATTATGAAGGAATGATCTGATCCGAGACTTTATCCACATTTCTTGAGCTGTAAGGAGAACAGGGTTGGCCAACCTTGGGACTAAAGTAGAGTGAGGATTAGATTAAGAGTAGCTTCTTAAATTTTCAAAGTCTTCTGAAAGAGGTGGGATCCTGAGATTTAGGGGAACCAGGAGAGATTCCAGACAATCTCAGTGATACATTAATCTCAGCAAAGATGTTCTCAACCCTATACCATATACTTCTTTACATGCACTGTGCTATATCAGTTGTTTATTCCCACCCTAACTAGATGAAGAAAAATGAAAATTAATTGCTTATATAAATGAAAAATTCAAGGGTAAATCTGATTTTAGGCATAACTGGTCCCAAGGATTCAAACAAAGCCATCCAAATCTAGCTTCTATCTCTTCCTCTCTGCATAGATACCATTGTCAGACAGACTCTTCCACAGTGGTCTCAAGATAGCTCCCCAGAGGTCCCAAGACTACATACTTCCTCACTGATGTCCAGTAGAAAAGAATGAGAGCTCTTGCCCTAGGATTTCAAGCCAGCCTAAGACTCACTGTTTCTCATTGGTCCAATCTGGTCACATGGCTTTCTCTGAACAAATCATTGTGACCAGGAAATGTGATACACTAATTGGCTCAGATCTACGTATATGTCCGACCCCTGATCTGGGTGTTGAAATAATACCGCCTCATGGGCTGAAAAGACAATGGGGATATAGTTATCAGAAGAAAAAATAGATGGCGAAGGAAAAATATCTCAATCATACTGCAACAACCTCTATTAGTAACCCTGTCAGGCACTAAGAGTTAGTGAACCTGGTAAAAGATTTACACACAAGGTGACCAGCCCCATGTCAGTATCACCTTCTTATCACCAAGGGTGGGAAGGCTTTTCTCCACAGCACCCAAAAATATCTTTAAGTAAAAGTAAGATGAAAGTTTGATTTGTTCAGAAAGTTTCACCAGATAGATTAAATTAATCTGTGATATGGTTAATATATAAAGTATTAACCCCTAAGATTTCAAAAAGGGCACCAATGGAAGTCACAGCTGTGATTTGGAAAGGATTTGGTTGCTTATTGAAAAGCTCTGAAATGCTTTTGTTGTGGGTATAAAGAGACATTTTTTAAAAAAGAACTCATACAGAAGTAGAGACTCAAGAAAAGTATTACAACACAGGGCATTCAGTGCTGTTGTTTATATTAAAGTGAATCAGCTTGCTAACGTTGCCTAAGCTGGGTGTAGAGGCCTAATGAGCTCGGGCAGCTACCCAAAAGAACCCATCCTGAGAACCTAACAATTGCTAGAAAGGCAAACATTCAGCATGGGTTTTCTTCAAAGGGTAAATAGGAAACAGTGGGGCCAAGTGCTAATCATACATGAGCTGTTTCTCAGTACCTACTCGGAAAACATTAGGCAAGTTTTCAACAATCAATGCTAAATATGCAGTGTTATGAATTAACCAGTAATCACAATAATATATATATAATCACATCGTGATAGCATGTAATATCAATGGGTTAAATTTCCTTCACCATTCATGGAACTCCCTCTGAAACTCCTCATGTAGTGAATAAATAGATGCATACACAAATGAATGAAGTGAATTAACTAGCAATTGAACTTTGGAAGTTTTCGCACGGGGTTAATTTTCAATTAGAAACTTGTATGTGCAAGAGTTGGAGTGTTTGATCATTCTGGCAAAACAGATTTGTGCTCTGTAAGCCCATTTCAGGCTGTGTTACCATCTATTTCTTAGTGTGGCTATACCTCCTATACCAGGGCCATCCCACCCTATACAGGACCTTTGGAAAAGAGAGAAAGGTGTCCCTTAAAGAAAGGACGCAGTTCCTAGGACATGCGACTTGGTAAAAAGTTGGATACTTTATATAAAAATAAAAGGTGACCATTCTCTGAAGGACTTGGGGAGGTGGAGAGGGACCCAACTGGATTTTCACCCCCACTACCTCATCTTTGTTAAGAATGTAAGTGGTACAACCTTGGTTCATCTAATAAGAATGTAGAAGAATCATTTAAAAAGGAGCAAAGATCAGAAATTTCTCCCTATTTTGTTTT
The DNA here is from genome assembly GCA_963575035.1 of Avahi laniger. Classification (NCBI taxonomy): domain Eukaryota; kingdom Metazoa; phylum Chordata; class Mammalia; order Primates; family Indriidae; genus Avahi; species Avahi laniger. The sequence continues at coordinate 4,852 of CAUYSK010033713.1, read as the reverse complement.
GTGGAGTCATTTCCCTCAGGACAGATTCTATTAATAAAATGTGTAAACAATAGTTGTAAAAAAAAAAAAACACCTAATAGAATGTATTTAAATGTTAAAAGTTCAGATTTCCCTCAAATTGTTTTTCAACCTATTCTTTATTATCAGTATAACTTTTCCTGAAAGCCAGGTAAAATAAAATCATTAAAAGGGTCATATATGTACAACTTATATATGGTCACAAAGGCTCTCTAGTCTAATCTTATGCAAATTTTTCAAATTAAAATGTTATTACTATCCCCAAAGGTTATTTTTTACTTCTTTTGCATCAACGAATGTTATTTTTATTTCTTTTCCCTATAGCTTCCCCAATGGCTTTTGTGATCAACCAAAGTCCCCCATTCTAATTCTAAGAGATGGGATACAGTCAGAGCAAGGCAAATGGAGAAATAGTGATGGAGCATGGTAATGGAATCTATTTTATCCTGAAGCAATAACAAAATGAATTCAATTTGCACAAAAGGATTCTGATTTTCAGCCAAAGAACTAAAAAGGTATTTCTGTTTACTTTTCATTAGGAAAGTATACATGTCACATTCTTTCCTGGCTAGCTTATAGCCATGAAATGAGCTTGCTCCTCCCAGCTGTTAACACTCTTCAAGCTGAGGCTTGTTCTGCATATTGAAATGAAAAGAAGTGGACTGTGAGCCAAGAGATCCAGTTTTCAGTTTCAGCTTTTTAATAATTGTCCTTATTCTTGCAAATCACTGAGTCTCTCGGTTTCCTTAGCCATAGGATGGGTAGGGTTTGGGCTAATATGTGACTATAATAATAATGATGGCAGCTGCCATTTTTTGGCAGCCTACTATGTACCTCACACCGAATGAGCGCTTGCAATTACTTTATATTATCTAAATCTTAGAAATCCCATGAAGCATGTGATTGTAGAGTAGGCAAGCTAATGCTTGGCTAAGTCAAATAACCTAGCAGGGTCCCAGAGCTGTAGGTATCAGAGCCAGGATTGGGTCAGAGGTTTCAAAAGTCAATCTTGGATTGCTTCTTGCATATCTACATACTGACTGAAAAGCATTCTATGACACAGATCTCAGACTAGAACTATCTGCATGTTTTCTGTTTTCACACACCTAAGTGTGTTAACTCCAGAAACACATACAGAGTTTTCCAAACATGTTAGTTAGAAAGAAACATGACTGCTCTCTTAATGAGCATGCTAAGGGTGGCTCTCTGTACATTTGGGAAATGTAAATTTTCACTGCCAAATCCACTGCTGTGTCATATACCAGATATTTACATTTCTCATAGTATAGATTCAGATTTCATTTTATACAACTCATATTTTTCTTATGAATTGATATGATGCGAAGAAAATGCCATAGGCTATAAAGTCGATTCCAAAAGAAGAATTCTAGAAACTTTTTGAAAAATGGTAGCATCATGAAACAACTGGGTAGTTTCTGAAGTAGCTGCTCTAGATGAGAGATGTTCAATAAGTACGTATGTTTAGACATGTTTGTTTTTTTAAAATCTATAACATGACTTCAAACACTCATAAGCACTCACATGGGTATATGGCAAGTGCTTATTTATTTACTCATTCATTCAGCAGAATATATGAAGTGTTTATTGTTCTGGGTATTGGAGATACAACAGCAACCAAGATGAAAATTGTCCCTATTCTCATGGAATTCACATGGAGAGATAGAAAATGAACAAGTTAAAAAATATCCAAAATAACCACAGATTGAGATAAGTGCTATAAAGGAACTAGGATGCTGTTTTAGAGAATAATGAATGGAGGAAGCAATCCATTTTATCTGCGATAGATAGACAAGGCTTTTCTGAAATTTGAAGAATAAGAGGAAGCCAAATATGAGAGAGCCAGACTTGCAAAGGCCCTGAGGTAGGAAAGTTTGACAAGTTCTGGAAGTTGTACATCGTTGGTGCATAAAAAACTAGGGGTAAAAAACCATAGCTAACATCACATTTAGTGGTAAAAGACTGAATAGTTTTCTCTTCTGAACTAAAAAAAATCTTAAGCCCCTCAGCTGACCAAATGGATCCCCCTTTTGGCCAAGGGGCACCAAAAAGAAAAAAAAAAAAAACCTTAAAGCTGTGTTCTCAGCCATGACAAGAAGGAAGGTCAGACACATGCCTAGTTATGTCCTGCTCTTTTTGGAGTTATTCTTTATAACAATAAGATACAAAATCATTAACAGACCTGAGGCCATGTAAGACAAAGGTTAAACCACACCTGCAGGTCATTGATTTACTAAATAGATCACTCGAGTCTCAGTATATGTCTGGTGGCTTGTTAGCAGACTTCCTTAACTTAAAACATTCCAAGACTTTAGACAAAGAATCGTTTCTTTAACCAATTACAAATCAAAAAATCTTTAAACCACCTGTAATCTGTAATCCCCACTTGGGGATGTCCTGTCTTTTGGGGCTAAATCCATGTATGCCTGCCATGTACATTTGATTTATGACTTTATGTATAATTCCTATCTCCCTAAAACATATAAAATCAAACTGTAACCCAACTATGGCAAGACCATTTGCTCAAGGCTTTTTGGATGTGGCTCTCTGAACCACGGTTGCACATATTTGGCTGTGAATAAACCTCATTAAATTATTTTACAGAGTTTGGGTTCTTTTCCGTTGTCACTCTTAAGATCAGGAGCAAGATAAGGATGTCCATTCGTGGCACTTTTATTCAACATAGGTTCCCAGGCAAGAAAAACAATGAAAGACATCAAAATTGAAAAGGAAGAATTAAAACTATTTCTGTGTGCAGATGACATGATCTTATATGTAGAAAATCCTAAGGAATCCACAAAAAAAACTATTAGCAGTAATAAATTAATATAGGATAGTTACAGGATATAAGGTCGATATACAAAAATCAATTATATTACCATATGCTCACAATGAAAAATCTGAAAATGAAATTAACAAAATATTCATTTACAATAGCATTAAAATGAATGAAATATTAGAAGTAATTTTAATAAAGAAGTACAAAACGTATACACTGGCAACTGTAAAACATCATTAAAAGAAGTTTAAAAGATTTAAAGAAATGGAAAGACATCCCAGGTTGGAAGATTTAATATTGTTAAGATGGCAATACTCCCCAAACAGATTTCAATACAATTCCTATTAAAAACTTAGCTGCCATTTTTTGGAAGAAATTGGCAACCTGATCTTACAATTCAAATGGAAATTCAAGGGAACCAGAATATCCAAAACAATCTTGAAAAATAACAAAGTAGAAGGATTCACACTTCCTGATTTCAAAACTTAACTACAAAGTCATAGTAATCATAGTATTCTGTAGTGCCAACAGAATAATAGACTTATAGATTAATGGAATAGATTTCAGATTCTGGAAATAAGCTTGTGTGTATAGTCAACTAATTTTTCACAAGACCATTGAATGAGGAAAGAAGAGTCTTTTCAACAAATGATGCTGGGACAACTGGATATCCACATGCAAAAGAATGAAGTTGGACCTCTTCCTCATGCCATTTACAAAAACTAATTCAAAATATATTGCAGATATAAATGTAAGAGCTAAAACTATGAAGCAGAAGAAAACAGAAGTTTAAAGTTTTATAATCTTGGATTAGGCAATAGTTCTTTGGATATGACACCAAAAGCATAGAAAAAAAAATAAATAAATTAGGTCTTCATCAAAATTATAAATTTTTATTCATAAAATGATTATATTTATAAAAAAAAAAGACAATTCACAGAATGAAAAGAAAATTTGAAAATCAGGTATCTGATAAGGGACTTGTATCAAGAATATATAAAGAACTCTCACGACTCAATAATAAAAAGATAAATAATTCAATTTAAAAAATGGGCAAAGGATTAGAATCAACATTTGTCCAAGGAAGCTACAAAAATAGCCAATAAGCACATAGAAAATGTTCAATAACATTTGCCACCAGAGAAATGTAAATCAAACCCACAATGAGATAATACTTTACAGACACTAGGATGGCTATAATAAGAAAGACAGGTAATAATAAGTGTTGTCAAGAAAGTGAAGAAACTGGAACCCGCATAGACTGCTGGAGGGAATATAAAATGGTGCAGCTGCTTTGAAAAACAGTTTGGTAGTTCCTCTAAAAATTAATGGTATAGTTACCATATGATCTAGCAACTGCACTCCTAGGTATATACCCAAGAGAAATAAAAACATGAGTCCACACAAAAACTTGTACATAAATACTCATAGCACCCTTATTTACAATGGCCAAAAAATGGAAAAAATTTAAATATCCATCAACTGGTGAAAGGATACATAACATGTAGTACAATCACACAAAGGAGTATTATTCAGCAATAAAAAAGAATGAAGTATTAATACATACTACAACACGATAAACCTTGAAAATGTATGATAAGTGAAATAAGTCACAAAAATTACATATTGTAAGATTCTATTTATATAAAAGATCCAGAATAGGAAAATCTATAGAAATAGTTGATTAGGGAGGAAATGGACAAATTCTTAGAAACACACAGCCCATCTAGGCTCAACCAGGAAGAAATAGAATTCCTGAACAGACCAATATCAAGGACTGAAATTGAAACAGCAATAAAAATCATTCCAAAAAAGAAAAGTCCCGGACCAGATGGTTTCACACTCGAATTTTACCACACCTACAAAGAAGAACTGCTGCCTATCCTGCAGAAATTATTCCACAGCATCAAGAAGGATGGATTCCTCCCCAACACATTTTATGAAGCCAACATAACCCTGATACCAAAACCAGGAAAGGATGCAACAAAAAAGGAAAACTACAGACCAATATCCCTTATGAATATAGATGCAAAAATT
>CAUYSK010033710.1:0-26800 GCA_963575035.1 Avahi laniger | reverse complement strand
GACAGTCCGTAATCCTCATGCACCCTTCCGGGGCAGGTGTTCTTATTAATTTTGCAGATGAGGAAACTGAGTTGACCTCACCTGAGGCCTCAGCCCATCTGGCTTCAAGGTCCTTGTTTTAATCACTAGGTTATGTCTTCCGTAAATTTTTAATAACCTTTCTAGTTTTATATAAAAACAGCAAATGACTGTTATTAAAAATTCAGCAACCAGCATAAAGAATATTCAGAATCCTGTCGCCCACTGATATTTATTCTGACATCTGGCAGCTTTTTGTGCGTATACAGTCATCAGATTTTCATAGTTGATATCATCCTAACTTCAGTTTTGAATGTTTTGTTGTTTTTTTGAATCTACTTTTATAGGTATTTCTCAAGTCATTAGACCCTCTCGGAAAAACGTAACACGCACTGGTGTTTTCTCAGTCCGTGGCTTGGTTGATCTTAACGTGTGTAGTCACTTCGCTGAGGTGGAGCTTTCGGGCGGGGGCTCTCTTTCTGAATGCATAAATAATTTAGGAATAAATATGTTTCTGCATAAAACTGTTTCTGTATTTCTGACAATTTCTTTAGGATGTAACATATTCCTAGACACTGAATTACTGGGCCGAGGATGTTGATAGCTCTTAATTTTTTATTGCCCTGTTATTTTCCAGATGGTCAGTAACTCCTTGTTCTTCAATTAGCAGAGTGTTGGTTACTTCTAATTAAATGCATCAAATTGTGACCTGGTCTTAATTTTCATTCCTTTTATTCCTAATGAAGCTAATGTGTTTATTGGTCACTTGTGTGTCTTCTTTTGTGAATTGTCTAAGACAACGCTTTCCAATCAAACTTTCTGCAATGATGGAAACGGCCCCTACCTGCAGTGTGCGACGGCACCCAGCCAAATGTGGCTATTGAACACTTGAAATGCAGCCAGTCGACGAACTGAATTTTTAATTTAATTATATTTAAATTCAGGTTTAATTTATTTAAGGTTTTAATTTAAATAGTCCCCTGTGCTTAGTGGCTACCATGTTGCATAGCACACTCCTAAGCCTTCCCCCAGTTAGGTGTTGGGGTCTCAGTGGCTGATTTGTATTGATTTGTATGTGCTCTTGATTTATTATGGCTATTAATCTTTTGTCATATTTTTTGCAAAGATTTCCCCCAGGTTGCTATTTGACCTTTACTTTTTCATTTATGTTGTTTACAGAGTATCAAAATGTTAGGTACCCAAATCTAGTGATCTTTTCTTTTGTGGTTTCTCCCATAGCTTTAGGGTTAGAAAGTCCTCCCCCACACAAAGGTTTGATAAATTCTCTCATCAACTTTATTTGAGTCTTTCTGTGATTTTTTTCCTTTAGTCCTTTAATCCACCCAGAATTAGCTTTGCTGTGTGGTATGAGGTACGGCATGTCTTTCTCACCTCTGTGCTTAGTATAGCATACGTACTCAGTAAATTTTACCTTAGATAGGACTTTTTGGTGCCCTGCAGATTAGATTGAGGTGGGCAGTGGGTAAGCGGGGTGAAATTAAGTATAGGTAAAATACTACTATTATAAATTTGAAACATTTTTCAATTTTTATGTTTATGAAGATTTTAATGACATAAGAAAATGACTCTGATGCAATGTTGTCTTTAAAGAAAGATACAAAATCATGCCTGCAATATAATATCAACCATGTTTAAAAATGCAATGAAAATGTTGGATGGAATATTCCAAAATATTAGTAGTAATTGTCTCTGGGTGGTTGGTATTTTTTTTTTTCTTGCTTCTTAATTCTTTACATCTCTAGGTGATTATAGTACTTTGATGATCAGAAATATTGTTAAATATAGCCCTCGGAGAAACAATGCATGATTACTTGCCACCTCTAACTCCCCACGGCCAACGTCCACCAAATCTGCAATTCACACGGCCATGCTCTGTGTTTAGGTTGGGTGGGCTCTGACCAGGAAAGGTCCTCCCTGGGTTTAGGTTCAGGATGGGACTGAAATTCCTTCTTAGTCACTCACAGTGTGAGAATTTCTCAGGCAAGTGATATAACTCAGGACTGTTTTCTCATTCCTAAAATAGAAAAATAACAGCTTTGCACAGGGCCAGTGAGGATATGTTGTTTTTTTGTTAATTATACAAGTATATGTGTGCACATGCACACCACACGTACATGCAAAGTTGCACGTATCATCAAAACACATTCAAAGAGCACCAACATAAATTTGTAAAAGGCAACATTCTCTCATCCCTCCAACGACTCTGTTTCTTAGATGTAACCACCACTGAAAGTTTGCTCTGAATTTTTCTTTCTTTCTTTCTTCTTTCTCAAAAGGGGATCATATTACACTTTTTGCTATATAATTGCTTCTTTTTTTCACTTTCCGATAAATTGCGAGTGACTTTCCGTGTTCATACACGTATTCTGCACAGTCACCCGCACTGTGAACGTGCCATGGTTAGTTTTACCCTGCTTCTGTTCATCAGCACCTTGTCCGCTGGCCCCGTTACAAGGAGAGCACAGCTAATATGTCTCCAGGCACCTGCGTGTGGTATCCTGCAGGATGGATTTCCAGATGTGGTGCTGCTGCATGCATACGGACATTTAAAAATGCTGGAAGATGATGCCTAAAGGGTTCTTTAAAGAAAGTTGAACCACTGACATTATTACTGTCAACGTAGGAAAGTTCCAACTGCCCCTCACCTCCTCAATTTTGGATGTTATTTTTAAAAAATATTTTAAATATTTTTTATCACTATGATAGGTATAACAAATCTAACTGACTTTTTATTTTTTATTTCTTTAATTCTCAGGGAGATGGAAGACTTTTTTATATGTTTTGTGGACATTTGTGTTTTTTCATTGGTTGATTATTCACATTCTTTGCCTGTTTTTCTTTTGGGTTGTGGGTCCCTTCCTGGTTGATTTGTAGAATCTCTCTCTATATAATGGATATTTATTCTTTGTCTGTTGTATGTGTTGCAAATATTTTCTCCCATGCTGTCGTTTGTTTGCAACTATTTATTTTTATGACATCTCCTACTATTCATAAGTTTTAAAGTTTTATGGGGTTAAAATTCTTTTTCTTTACCTTTATGGTTTTTAGGTTTTATCATGCTTAGAAAGACCTTTTTCACGTTGAAGTTATAAAAATTTTTTTCTATATTTTCTTCTAGTATCTTTGTTGTTTTATTTTATTTCATAGGAGTCTTTAATTGAATTGTACTTCTATTTTTGAGTATGATGTGAGATGTGACTTGTTTTAATTATTTAAAATTATCTTTAAAATTTCATATTTTTCAGTTTTTTTCTCCAAAAGGAGAGGAGTTGCTTCAACATTACTTTTTAAAAATTTTGTGTTTTCCCCCCATTGCTTAAAAATACCACTATGTTAGTGAATTTTTTAAATAAATTTTTTATAAATTTATTTTTTTGGATTCTTTCTTTTCTTTTCTTTTCCTTTTTTTTTTTTTTTAAAGACAGGGTCTCACTCTGTTGCCCAGGCTGGAGTACAGTGGCTGATCATAGCTCACTGCAAACTCGAACTCTTGGGCACAAGTGATCCTCCTGCCTCAGCCTCTTGAGTGGCTGGGACTACAGGCATGTACCATTACTCCTGGCTAATTTTAAAAAATTTTTTGTAGAGATGGGGTCTTGCTATGTTGCCCAGGCTGGTCTCAAACTCCTGGCCTCAAGTTATTCTCCTGCCTTGCTTAGGATTACAGGTATGAGCCACCACATTCCTTTTCTTGGGTTCTTTCTTCTTTTCCATTAATTAATCTATTCCTAAAATAGTACATCCAGTTTTAATTTCTGTAAATCTTTAGCTTGAACTATACTCCTAGTGTGTGAAAGGACATTCTTCTTCTTTGTCTAACACTTCTTAGTTATTCCCATTCATTTTCAAATAAATTTGTCAAATCTCCCCACCCCTGAAAAATCCCATTGGATTTAAATTTCAATGAATTTGTAGATTGATGATTTGAAGTAGAATTGATGTGTTTACAATATTGAGCCTTTCCATCAAGGATCTGGTATTAGACTAAAGTTTATGCTCCTGGTCTCAGTTTCCCCATTTGTAAAGAGAGGGGGTTGGGTTAGATTTGAAGTTCCCCTCAGGTTCTATGATTGCAAATAACAACAGCAGCAACAACAACAGCAGCAGTCATTCCAGGGCCTCAAGCCTCGTGCTCGGCGCTAGACACAAAGCTGTAGAAGACATAATCTCCACCCTCTCGGAGTTTTCCATCCAGAGGGCAGATGCAGCACATGCAAGAAATTTTGACCCAAATTCCCAATTCATGTGTTCCAAATTCATGGGCAAAAGTAGATAAAAGAAAAAAACTAATCAATGACTGGAGAGAGCTGCAGCTGTTAATCTGGCCAACAGCAGTGTTGAGATGCTTTGTAGGTGGAAAAGTTTTCCACTATTTTTAGTGAAATAAAAATAGGGAAAAAAAAGAAAAAGAAATTTTGTAAAAATAAAAATAGCAGTGGTGCCTGCATCTAGACTCCTGGACACCCTCCGCCTTCCTTGGTGCCTTTTTATTTTTAGTAACCAGCGAGTTGCAACTAACTGTTTGCCTTCGACACAGTAAGAACATGCCCGCGCTTGGACTCTCACAGCTTCTTGGGGTCAGATGGAAGCTCGGAGACCAAAGTCCGCTGTGTAGACCAGGAAAATGAGTCCCAGAGAGGGGAAGGGACTTCCCCAAGGTCACACAGCATACTAGAGCCAGGAGGACTCCAGGTCTGTCAGTGCCTCGCGGTTTATCCTGTGTCCCTGGGCCCCTGGAGTCTGAGGGCACGACCTGCCCAGTGGGGACAGGGCCACCTGCCCACTCCGACCCCAGGCAGGGCGGTCTGGGGCTCTGTGGAGGGTCTGGTGGGCAGAGCGTGGGGACTGCCCCCCCCGGGGGTGAGCTGACACCACATCCTGCTGATTCAGGCCTCTTGGGAGGCCCTGACTTTTATCCTGAGAACTCCCCGCGCTGTGTCACGTGCAGTCTGGGGCCCTGGCTTCGGCCCGGATGGGGTTCTGACTTGAGCAAGTCCCTCCCCTCTCTGGCCTGCAGAGGAGTGGGCCAGAGCAGCCAGTTTCTAAATCCCCCTCCCAGGACCCGACCCACTGGAGCTGGCTCGCTGGTGTTTTTTGGCATCTCTGCTTTAGGTCGGGTCTGCAGCTCCGTGTGTCCGTCTCGGTGGTCTGGGTGCGGCAGGATCAGGGTGTGTGTGATGGGGTGACAGACGGCCCCCGTGGAGTGGCGGAAGATCGGGGAGGAGGGCACAGCAGCCTCAGGCTCACACTTGGCGGCGTGAAGCTGGCTCGATGCACCAAGAGGCCACCTCCCTGACCGGCACTAAGCTCCCCAGGGTCTGCCCCCTGCGCGACGTGTCAAGCTGCGCCCACGGGAAGCGCGAACGTCCCCCGAGTCACTCAGTGTAACAGAAGAGCCCCTGGCTCAGGGTGGGAGCTCCTCCGGCAGGTGGGGAGCTGACGGGGGATGGGGCTGCGGCCCTATGACCCCGGGCGAGGACCGGCCCTCACTCTCTGGAGGCGGGAAACGGAGGCCCTGCACCACCAGTGTCCCTGTGGGACTGTCCCAGGTGAGGGCCCCCTTCCTCCCCGCTCGATGGGGTGGGGCCCAGGCTCTCCGGCTCAGTCCCACTCTCTTCTCTCTCTGTAAAAACAGCTCCTTCCTTCAGGACTGAGCTGCAGCACCAGCTCCTGGGAAGCCAGAAAGGCCCAGCTCACGGACTGAGATGTTTCTTTTCACGGCAGCGATGTGGGTCGTCTTTGTGGGTGGCTCGTTCGTGCGCCGTCCCCTCACTCCGTCAGCAAGTACCCGGCACCTGGCCCGCGCTGGGTGCCCTGCATACACAGATGGACAGAACACAGTCCCGATCACGGGTTCGGACTCTGCCTGCTGAGTGGCTTTCCCTTGGTGGTGGCGGTGGGGGTGTAAGCTTCCCCCGTGACCAAACGTTCCTTAAAGAGGGACGGGTCCCATCCGGAGGCCCTGACATGGGGGCTCAGGGGCTCTGCGGAGGAGTCTGTTTCCCGAGGCCTGGTGCTCACTCATGCTACAGACCGTGCCCCCTGAAGCAGGCCCGGCTGTGTCCCCACGGGGCCCTCGCTCTGCTGGGCACACCTCACCTGCAGGCCCGGTGGGCCTGTGATCACTGGCCCTTGGTCGATGGCAGTGACGGTGCCGCTGATCCCTGGCCACAGTGGGGGTCACGCTGCCCCATGAGTCAGGCGGCCCCGTGTTGCCGAGGGAGCCTCTGGTCCTCGCCTCGGGTGGGCGTCTCTCCTCCCCCAGAGCTGCCGCCAGCAGCAGCCAGGCAGGAAGTGGTTCTGTTCTCTGTTTCTGCCCCCTCAGTCACACACAGAGGCTCGGCCGGAGGTGCCAGGCTCCCAGCTGCGGAGGCCTCGAAGACGTTCTCGACAGCAGGTCTGGCTGCAGAGACGGCCCCGGCAGGTTGGGCCCCTTGGGGAAACCTCTGGAATATTTGATTTGTTTTTCTAAAATGGATGCATCTTTTCTGTTTTATTCACTAAGACTATTGATATATACTAGTTGTAAAATTATTCATAGCATACAGAAAAGAATAAAAAAAGAGAGTAACTTCTCTCCTGGCTCACTAACTAGAGACAACTGCTGTTCACGCATCTGATTTATGTCTTTCCAGACACTTCTCTGTGCAAACATGTGCACTTTTAAAAAAAACAAGAATGGGCTCACACAACACATAGTTTTTATGCTTAACATTGCAGCTGACTTTCTGAGTTAGGAAATGAAGAAGCACATGCGTCGTTTTCAAGGAAGTCGTGATGAATGAGTCCCATTCCCCTGTCTGGGGACACTCAGGTGATTTCCATTGTTCTCCTCTCACCAGCATTGCCCCAAGGAATGTCCCCGTGCAGTGACCGTGTGCCCTCCTTCGATGATGGCTTTGCAATAAATCTCTAGGTGTAGGTTTATGGGACATAAGGAAACGCATTTAAAAGGCCAAGGCTATTACCTCCCAAGCAGGATCTGCTTTAGGTTAGTGGGAGAAAAATCCAACAAAGTGCTCCGGTGTCCTCCCAGGCCCACCTTAACCCTAAGGACTTCTGCACCCCGCTCCCCAATCCCAGGCTCCTGGTTTCTGGCTGACTCATTTTCCCCCGAGGCAAGAGCCTCACGGGCTCTGTCCGGCATGGTCACTGTCATCGTGTGAGCCTGCGCTGCGGGGCTGGAGGGAGCAGGTGGCGGAGATCGGGTGGAGCTGAGCAAGGGCCAAGCTTGATGTCAGGACGGGGCGGTTCCTGTCTTTCCGGAGCTGCATGTCTTCAGGCCTTAGCCTGGGTGTCCCAGCCTGTGCGACAAGGACGCTGAGATCTTGCTCAGGGCCTCACAGCTCTTCGTAAATTGTAATAGGCGGGACAGACGTGAGGATGATCAAGGAGGCAAGAGGCATCTTGAGGCATCGGAACTGAGGGGTCCCTTGTCCCCACCTCTAAGGTGACACAGGGAGGACCTGCTGTAGACACACTGGACATCCGTAGCCCTGCCCTGGGGGTGGCGCTGAGGGGCCAGGAGAAAGGGGAAGAGTTTGCTGCCAAGGCTGTGGTCCCAGAGGGAGGGTGCTGACCCTGACTCATTCATTTCTCGCTGAGTGCTGCTCTGCGCTGGGCGCTGTTCTCGGTGTCGGGGATACATCAGTGAACAAAATGACCCAGAACATCCTGCCCTCATGCTTCTTACGGTCTGATCTGGGGAGACAGACAATAAACAAAATAAATAAGTGAAAACATATTGCGTGTCAAGTGGCAGTCAATGCTACAGAGGGGATGAAAGCAGACGAGGGGAGGGGCAGGGAGGCTGGCATTTTAAATAGAGTTGGGAGGGACGGCCCCACCAAGGCGCGGAGGGAGCCAAGTGGATATCTAGTGGAAGAGCATGCCGGGCGGAAGGACCAGCCAGTGCAAAGGCCCTGAGGCAGGAGTTGTCTGGTGGCTGGCGTGGTCCAAGCGGTGCGAGCAGGATAGGGAAGTAGGCTGCGAGGTTGGAGAGGAAACAGGATCACTCCACATGCAGTGTGGAGTATACCCTGAAGGGAGTGAGGGCCGGAAGCAGGCCAGTTAGGAGGTGAGACCAGGGGGTTGCAGGGGAGGTGGTGGGGTCAGAGTCTGGCCACATTTTGACGGCAGAACCAATAGGATTTCTGGATGGATTGCAGCAGGGATGTGAGAGAAAGAAGAGTCAGGGGTGGCACTGAAATTTTTGGCCAGAGCTCCTGGAAGGATGGAGGATTCCTGTCCTGAGATGGGGACAGCCAGGAGTTTGCTTCTGGCCACTGACACTTTCGCTGCCGTCAGACACCCAAGTGGAGTCGCTGCTCAGGGTGTGGGTCTGGGGCCGAGAGAGGGCCAGGCAGGGATGTATCGGTGTCACACTGTGGGCAGGAGGGACGGTGGGTGTTGGCGGCAGGGTCATGCGGTCACAGCCCGGCCTTTCTCCGCCCCACAGTTGTGCCCCAGAGAAGAGAGCCAGGAGCCCTGGAGCCCACCCCACTCTGCCTGCAGCCACCCCCTCCCCACCCTCCAGCCTTCCCTTCTTAGTCACCTGTTGTCTGAGTGTGGGCTGCGGGAGGGGGTTGCTATTTTGGGCTCCCTCCACCCCCCACTGAGCAGAGGAAAGAGCATCACCAGAGGCCACCAGCTCCTGGCCCAGCCCCAGCTCTCTCAAAACTAGGTCATGCTGGAGCTCGGGGTCTGTCATTGACCCGAGACTCACGCGTCCTGCTCCTGGTGGGTGCCATCTGTCACCCACAGCACTGAGCTCAGAATGCAGAATGGCCGACTCCTTCGCCGGTTCCAAGCACAGGCCGTGGAGAGGGGCCTTGTGTCCACTGCATTCCCACGGCAGACCTGCTCCCTGGGCGACCGTGCCGTGGTCACTGGGAAGCACACATGGGCTTGCAGGGGCCTGTCTCCCATTTCCCAGCAAGGATTCAAACCCCCAGCAGCACTGCCTCCAGCAGAGGCTTCTCATCGTTTGATCAAGCATATGTATACCTAAGGTGAGCTCTGAAAACAGACGTGGAGACAGACACTGTCAATGGCTTTTTTTAAAAAAAACAACCTTTTTGAGGTATAACGTGCGTGCACACACACAGGCCTACGCGCCCACACGCACCTACACCATGTAACCACCCGCCAGCTCAGGAAAGATACGGGAATTTCCGGCCTCCAGAAGGCTCCCCAGGGCCTCTTCCCATCCGTCTCCCCCTCCCACCAGGAGCGAAGCCCCATCCTGACAGCCGTCGCTGTTGGTCGTTTCCTTGCGCTGCACAGAGGACGAATGCTGCTGTTCGCCTCTGGTTTCCCTGGCTCTAGGGATGCCTGTGGAATTCATCCGCGTTGTTGAGTGTGGCAGCAGTTGGCACTTTTTATATTGCTGTGCTGTGTTCCATTATACGAAAGCTGCCTTTTGTTTCATGCTAATGATTTTCCTCTAAGCACCTGTAGACTAGACACTGGGTCTTTTCCAGGACTGTAGCTGCAGAGCCTGGCGTGGGGGCTGGCACGTGTTTGTCGGATGAGTGAGGGCTGTTCTTCCCCCGGCGGGCTGCAGCCAGGGCTGGGTTCTAGCCTCGCAGTGCGTGGTCACCACATTCATGGACTGCCTCTCAGTGACGCTGGGATTCTCTTTCAAAGACCAAGGAGTTGCTCATGAAAACCTCTGGGGAGGGCCCGGAGGCCACAGTCCCTGCCCTCCCCCTGCTCTGGCCAGAGCACGTCCCCTCGGCTATCAGCCCGTTAGCTGACCACTCTCTTGCTACAATCCCAGTTTTGGGGTTGCCCCAGCCTCTGATGTGACCCCATCCATCCTTAGGGGAAAGGGTGGAGACATTCCTTCATCAGGTAACCTGAAGAGATGAAGTGCCCAAGCCAAAGTGCGGAGACTCGATCCCAGCACCTTGCTGTGTGACTGTGGCCACACCACTGCCCTCTCTGGGCCTTGCTGCCCTCATCTGAACAGAAAGCCTGGCTTTGTCTCATCTCGGGTTCTCTCAGGGCTTTTGTTCACCTTTGCCACAGTTGGCTGTGGGACCCTGTGGGACGGGACCAGAGGGTGACATTCCAGGACTTCCCTCCGCCGTGGGCTGTTGGGATGGGCTGAGGGTCCCTGGGCTGCCATGTCAGCATCACTTCGCAGCAGAGAGCTGTTGCCCGGCTTCTTGCAGATAAGCCTCCTCCCCGGCTCTGCCCTGGCCCCGTCTTTGATGGTGAAACGTGAAATGAGGAAGCAGCGAGCTCTCGAGTGAAGTTGTATCGAAATGAATCAATCGAGGCAAAGGACCTTGATTTTTCTTCTGTTCCGTGGCTGCTGTTTCCTGAGTGGAAACGTGGAAGGTGACAGGTGCTTTCGATAGAAAACAGAGCGAGGCGGGTGGGGAGCAAACACGGCGGGAGCGCTGCAGCCAGGCTCTTCATGTGGAGAACGGTCCCCCACGAGGCAGCTGGATCTCCCGCCTTCATGCCCTGGGGCCGGGTCTGCTCAGCCTGAATATCCGGGTGGACCCCAGTGGGACCGGGCTGGAGGTCTGGATGTTTTGTCTACTGTTTGTAACAAATTCACCACTCACGGGATCAGCACTCACGTGCTCCTGACGACGTCACTGATCAACGATAGCCTTAGTTTCTGCTGGGTTCGGATGCGGCTCAGACTCACGCTCGGCATAACCAGGGTTTCAGGCCGGCAGACCTGGCCTTCAGATCGAAACCTGTTTGTTAACTCTGATCTACGCAGATCCACAGCGAACGAAAGCTTGGAAACATCTGCACATCGGTTGAGTTTTTTAGCTTTTATCCAGGTTTTTGGCTCGACTTAATCTAGGTGCCCAGTAGGTGGACTTTGAGAGCTCAGGAAAGGCCCACCTGGTGCCTCCCGAAATGCCACGATTTGAGAGGCATTCCTTGGGGCACCCTTTTAAAAGTAGGAAATGGGGGATCTCTCTGAATAGCACCTCCGTGTGGATTTTTTAGCCTGAAAGGGTCTGGGTGCAGCGTCAGAGTGGAGGAACTTTGGGCGGGAAGATGGGGGGCTTGAACTCTTGCCCGACTTCCCTTTCAGGGCTGGCCCTGGATTCAAAAGCAGACGAGCAACAACAATGACAACACGAGAGCAGCAAGGCCTCTTGCGTCTGTAGTCACCGTGCAGGGTGCAAAGTGCTCTCACAAGCACTGACTTCCTTAATCCTTTCCTGGGACGTATGATCTCCCACACTGTATAGAGGGGGAGACGGTCCCAGAGCAGTGCAGCGAGGTGGGTAGCGCACACGCTGATCGTGGGCGCGACCTCTCCGCGGCCGAGTGACACGTCTTCATCCATCTCCCAGCTCTCGAATTCCTTTCCTGCTTCTTACCCGGCCACGGCACAGCGAGGCAGCGGGTGCCCCAGTGAAGGGAGGAAGCCCCCCCGAACCCTCCAAGTGAGTTCTTGGGTTCGTGCAGGAATGAATTTGAGAGTGAGCCAACCAGCGACGGAACGTGTATTGAGAGAGAGACAGACGGTAGAGCCTGCTCCACAGAGCAGGGCCCTTTCCTGAGCGGGGGACGGGGGACACCCCTTATGGGGAATGGTAACATTTTTAAATGTTCAAAACCCCTGTTAGGAAGCAGCCATATGTGACCAGTATTGTCTTGCGGTCAGGCCATACAGGTTAATCATAAACTGCTGTCACGGAGAGGTAAGCACAGTTTGCAGGGCGTCCGGCTGAGCAATTCCTCCATCTTCAGGGGGTCCCCACGGCTTGCTGGCGGCTTCCTCGTTCGGGGAGGTCAGGGTCCCAAATGGGCCAAATGGCTGGGCTCGGCCTCTCCCGACTGTCCTCTCCTGCCTGAGCCCGGCGTGGACAACACGTCCTTGCCTGCTGCTCCGGAATCAGTATGTTACTGGCACGTTTCAAATGGAGACATGACCTGTCTTTCTCGTGTGGTCCGTGGGGCTCGGCCCCGTGTCCCCCACTGGAGGGAAGTTCCTGGCGGGACGTGACCTTGGCTGCCCTGGGCGTTCCGTACATTGCTCCGTGGCGAGGGGCCGCTTAGCGTTGAAAACGTGGCGGGCAGGCGGGTGAAGTGAGGCGGTTGAGCACGTTGTCCACCCGGCCACTGTTTCTGAAGCCTCTGCAACCGGTTTAGTTTAACACGGATGGAATTGACATATTGAATGCCACACGGCTTTCGAGTTAGCTCCCAAGAGTGTCTTCTTTACTTTTCCCTTTGGTTCTCCATAAGTTGTTCTGGCAGGGTCTCTGCGGATCCCAGGCTTCCACGTGGCGTCTGCTTGCTGAGCGGCAGCTTCCCCTGAACCCAGGGAGAACGTGGGGAAAGGGTCCCTGTAAGATCAGCCCCCATAGAAGTTCAGCTGGGGTCGGCCTCCGCACGCTGGTGCTGCGTGGGCAGCACTGTGCCCCCTCACCCTCCTGCCGCCCCCCGTGCCCCCTCTTGTCCTTCTTCCCTAGAGCTGCTGAGTCATCGCTGTGCTGTAGGAGTCTGGTCGCACCATCCTTGCCCTCCCCACACTTAAGACCCTTGAGCCCGAGCTCTTCAGCTCCCCTCCCCGCCCCACCCCACACCCGGGCAGGCCGTGTCACGAGCTAATTGGGCCGACAGAGGAGACATCGGGGAGTGGTGGGGGCTGCAGTGAACTGCGGTGGGGGGCTACACCCCTACGTCCCACCTAAAGAGAATTATCCCAACTCTGATTGTTGCCGTGGAAGGACATGGCCTCCATGGCCCCAGATCCTGGTTGTCCCACACGCTCTTGGAAATCTGGATTTTTATGTGAAATCTCCCAGTTTTCAAATGTTGTTTATATTAAAAAAAAAAAAACACCATGTGGGTCACCGACAAAGCACGCCAGTGGGCCACACCTCCGCAAGTGACCACTTTGCCCTGTGTGCTACGCTCCATCAATGCCGGGCTCTTTCCTCCGTGATTTCCCCGTCCTGATCCCTGCGCTGCTCTTGGCAGGTCAGCCTGTCCTCCTGTTGTGCTCACATCAGCTGTGTGACTTTGGGCCAGTTACTGACCATCTCAATGCCTCAGTTCCCTCCTCTGCAAAGTAGAAATGGTAATGGCACTGGCCTCCAAGGGTGACTGGGAAGGTCACGCGAGTCAATGAGTGTAAAGTGTCAGAAAGTGCTGGGCATACTGTGGGGCTGAGCCAGTGCTCACCGACATCCTCCTCATGGTTATTATTGTCATCCTTCTAGTCTTGGCTGCCACCTCCTCTGGGAAGCCTGCCTAGACTTCTTGAGAACAGACTGAGCCCACCCCACCCCAATCCTGTAGCACCCTGTGCACATGCCATCCTCACACCCGCCTCACTGTGTTGATTGTCTGTTGGCTTCTCAGTCTCCCCTGGGCCGTGCACCTTGAGAAGATAAATTGTGTGTTTCTTTCCGTACACAACTCCTGACAAGCACTCATCCGGGAAGGGGCCTCCTTAGAGGCTTCCTGAGTGGCTGGACTTTGAATGAACAGTGCCTTGGAAGCCTGCACCCACTTGATATTTCAATCCAGATTTTATTTTTACCACTGGGACCAAGGATGTGGTTCTTGTAGAGGCACAACAGGGTGGGCCAGTCTGGCCCCGCCGTGGGGTGACATCATCCTTCCCAGCAGTCCGCCTCCCCCACGGAAGCAAGGACACAGGAAGTGAAATTGACAGTGGCCTGTCAGGTGTGAATGAAAAGGACCAAGCCTCCCCAACCTCCCCCACCCCACCCCAGTCCCTGGGGCTGGGGGTGCATGAGTCATTGTGTTTTATCAAGATTTTTTGGATGCATTTTTCTGTTTCAGAAGCACGAAGCATTATTACTACGGGTTGAAAACCTGGAGCCCCAAATGACTGTGTCCCAAACAGGATGGCGCGATCTGCGTCTGGTAAAGTACCTGGGAGTTTTCTTTGCTCCAAGCGGCAGTGGTGGCTGAGCCGTGTGGCCTTACAGGGATGTTATGGTCCCGTACAGTATCGATCCGGAACCTCTGAGCCCTGACTAATTCTTCTGCCCTTGAGCTGGTGTTTAAAAGAAGAAGAAGAAGAAAAACAAAACCCTCTGTGGTCGCAACCAAGATGTAATGATAGACCTTGAGCCCCGAGAGTCGCACCCAGCCCACTCCGGCACGTTTCAGGGATGCAGTGAAACTGAACCGAGCTGCCTGTCGTCATAAGAGAACCGAGCGAGCGGGGTAAGAAGTTGAGATCAGCACGAGTTCTGTTTCTCGGGGGTTGTACAAACAGGCGCTTGCCGGAAGCTGCCTCGGCGGGAGCAAAGGGGAGCTTTGTGAGGGCCCCGTCGAGTCTTCGCTGGGAATGTTGGAGGTTTTTTCCATTTTCTCATTTTCCATTACTCTTATATGGTTATGACCTGGGACTGTTTTTGTGTGGGGTCCTGGGGGAATGTTTGTGAGACTCAGGAGTTCTGGTGGGAGTCGAGTGGGGCACAGGTAGGGTGAACCTGAAACTTACCCCAAATTTGTGTTCCATTCATCAGTACCAATTACTCATATCTTTTAACATTTGTTCAGAAGATGCTTGGCGTGGTGGAAAGGATATGGGATTTGGAGTCAATTGGGCCTGGTCTTTCCCGGACAACTTGGCTGGACAAGTTCCTCTACCTCTCTGAGCCCTGTTTCTTCATTTTCAGTGATGCAATAATGTATTTGTAATGTAGAATTTTGGGGAAAGAAGTAAAGGGACCATGTACAGACAGACAGGTCCAGACAGATTGACCATGAAGCCGGAGGGGTCAGTTCCAAGGCCCCTCACCTGAGCAGCCCTTCCAAGGCCCTTTATCCAATTCTTTTTAAAGAGGACTCCCCAAATTGTATAGGCTTCAGGCTCAACAGAACCTAGCCTCATCCCTGATCATGTATCTTGAACAAAGGACTGGCTCTGTCGACTAAGTGTTAGACTCTTGGATTCCTTTCTTGACAGGGTCCAGCTGTTGACGCACTGTGTTTGTTCGTCTTGTGTGTAGTTGCTATGAGAAGTACTATATTTACTTATCACCCCAAATAGGAATCACATCCTCAGAGCCAGCCACCCCGTGTGGGTAATAACTATGGATAGTCCTTACCAGAAAAGAAAAGGCCCAACGTGATCTTCATTTGAATTAGCTTCAGTGCCAGAGACAGGAGTAAGTGCGAAGGGCTTGGTCCTGGTTGAGAATGTCCCAGCTGACATGACAGGTAACACGTGTTTTGGCCACTGCGGGATCTCACAGGTAGGGAGGGTATCAAGGACAGGCTGAGGACCGAAGAGGTGGGCAGGGCAGGGTCATCATTGTCCCCTTTTAGCAGGCGCACACATAGACCCAGAGAGGTCAAGGAGCACATTCGAGGTTGCACCACCACTAAAGGCACAGCCAGGATTCAAACCCAAATCATCAAAACTCTAAATTCAGTGCCCTTCAACCGACACCACGTTGCTTCTCCAAGAAGCTGCAGGCAAGAAAGACCGCAGGGTGGAGTTGCTGACAGTATTTGTTCCTTATGGAGAGTGACCCCATTTTAACTTTACCCGCCGTGGGTTGACGGGAGCGGAAGCGAGCTGTAGGGGCTCCGTTTACTAAGCACCTTCCTCGGCCGGGCGCTCCCAGTGAGCCAGGTGCATGTTGGTCCCCCGGGTTTGTGGAAGAGGAACCTGAGGCTCACACAGAGGGCAGAGGCTCTCCACCTCTCCCGCCCTCCCTCCGCGTCAGGTTCGAGGTTGACCTGAGGAGGTTGGCAATGGTTCAACTTGTGGAAAACAAAACGCCCACTGGAAGCGTGATGACCCTTTGATTCTGTGACTCTATTTTTCCTGGTTGACTGTTGAATCGAGCATTTGGTGTTGTGCTGTGATTCGTGTTAAATACTGCCCGTCTAACAGGTCAATGTTAGGTATTAGCTGCAACTAATCTACCCGTATGTCTTCAGTGGGGATGGTGTCAGTGCTAGGAAGACTCCTGGAACTCTAGGGCTACAAGGTGCCTTTGGGCGCACTCAGGACCCTGTGTGTGTGTGTTGGGGGGGGTCAGGCAGGTGACTGTACCCTGTGTGTCAGGCCAGGTGTACACCGACAAGGAGTGGTAGGACTGTGGCATTCAAATCCAAATCACCATCCTCTGTGCTGACCAGACGAAACTTGTCGTCTGGGCAAGTCTGGCCCCGTGCTGTTGGTCTACAACTTGAGTGTGGTCAAACCCCTTCATTCCGTCACCAGGAAAACCGAGGTCCTGAGCAGCAAAGGAACCTGTCCAAGGTCAAGTTAGACCACGAATGAGTTCATGAGTCTCAGCACTGTTTGTTATTGTAAATTAAGAAACAAAACATCTACATTTGGATATAAGGTTTTATAGTTTATTTAGTGTGGTCACACGAATTATTTTAGTGAGTGCTCATAATATCCTCACTTTATTTTTAAATTACTTATTTAGTTAGTTATTTGGAGACAGGGTCTTACTCTGTTGCCCAGGCTAGAGTGCAGTGGTGTGATCCTAGCTCACTCTAACCTCGAACTCCTGAGCTCAAGCCATCCTCCCCTCTCAGCCTCCCGAGTAGCTGGGACTACAGGTGTGCACCACCATACCTAGCTAATTTTTTAAATATTTTGCAGAGATGGGGTCTCCCTATGTTGCTCAGACTGGTCTAGAATTCCTGGCCTCAAATGATCCTCCTGCCTCGGCCTCCCGAGGTGGTAGGATTACAGGTGTGAGCCACTGCGCCTGGCCCATATCCTCACTTTAAATATGAAAAGATTAAGCTTCAGAGAGTTTAGCCAACTTCAACTCCATGTCGGGTGACCTTACATCCTACTTGCCTGAGACGGT
Organism: Avahi laniger; assembly: GCA_963575035.1. Classification (NCBI taxonomy): domain Eukaryota; kingdom Metazoa; phylum Chordata; class Mammalia; order Primates; family Indriidae; genus Avahi; species Avahi laniger. Next base: position 9,947 of record CAUYSK010033710.1, on the reverse strand, counting down.
GCCGATCCACACTGGTCGCCCCACCGTCATTATTAATTGCCCCCTTTGATAACCTCCAAAGTATCCTGGCTCCGGGGATGAATCACAGGCCATACTAGCTGTAAGGTTCCTGTGGGTTCGGGGCCCAGCCGTTTTCTCTGACCTCTGGAGGCAACAAAGCTAGTGCATGCAGTGCAGTTCTGACTCCCGATCTGGTGCTCTGGCCTCTTGCGTCTCCTTGTGAGAAGGACAGCAGGGTGGAGCAGTGTGGCCGTTAGGAGCGCAGGGTCTGGTGTCTGCCTGACCTGGGTTTGAATCTTGGCCCTGCCTCTTACCTGCCTCAGTTACTTACCCTCTCTGAGCCTCAGTTTCCATGCCTATAAAATGGGTATAATAACATCAGCTACTCCATAGCCTGGGTGTGAGGATTAACGGAGAGAATACGTGGAAGCCACCTAGCACACACAGCTTGTGCTGACATCATTGTTATTGTCAATACCACGGGGCTGATGATGAGTTTTTGGAATTGGTTAACCTTGGGCCCTGTGGCGAAGTGTCACATCCTAACACGTCTGAGGCCATTCGCAGCCAGCACCATCACTCACTGTTCCCGAGGAGAAATGATGGCCTGACTGCTCCCAGGCCCGTGAGCTCGGCAGTGCCGGTGCCACATGGTCGGTGCCTGTGGAACTCAGCAGGGTGGGGGCGGGATCTTCGTGACTCTGCACTTGTCGCGCTGAGGCGGTGGGCTGAGGTGCACTTTGGGGTCCAGCTAAGACCTATTTTTCCAGGAACTGGCTGTTGAGGGGGCTGGGGACAAGGGAGGTGAGCAGGGGAGCTGGCCAGGCCTCGGGGCGGGTGGGCGTTCTCCAGGGAGTCCAGGGAAAAGCACCCGGACTGTGTCCAGGCTGTGGCTCCACTGCGGAGGAGCCCGAAGTCCAGCCTGGCTCTCCAGGGCGCAGCGGCTCACAGCCGTGGCTGCTCTTTGGAGTCCCCTTCATTTCGCTTCAATTAAAAAATCCCATTGTCCAGGCAGCACCTCAGGCCGACTAAGCAAGGATTCTGGGGCCGGCGCGGACTTGAGGAGTTCCTGCAGCTCCCCAGGCAGCACCCGGATTCCGGGCAGTGCGCCAGAGCTCATGCTGGGCCCAACCATCATTTGCAGACCCATTTGTTACCGTGACTACCAATTATCATTGCGAGCAAATGGGGTAATGCAGAAAAGCACCTTGTGAGCCACCGGGGGCCCTGCAGGCGTACGGTCATAACCATCAATCCACGCGGGCACTTTAGAGCAGCAGTCTGCTGACAAATGAGTGTCACCAGGCGGCCCCCAGCTTGGTGTTTACTCTGGCAGAGCCCCATTCCCTCCCTCCTTCATTTATCCCCGCCCCCCAACATAGCTCCTTCGGGCACCTGTACTCGGGCTTCGGCGTAAATAGACCAGGTCTGACTCCTGCTTGTGAGCCAGGAGCGTGTGTTCAGCGCTCCGAGGCTCAGTTTCTGTGTCTGTGGAGCAGGGAGACAATTCAGAGGTCGGTAGGAGTCAGCCGGGTTATCAGCTTACCTTGTGCCAGGCGGGGCCCTGGGCTGCTCCACCCGTGTGTCCTGTGATCCCAGAGCTGGCCCCCTTCCCTCCCCCATCGCCCGTCTTGGAACCCCCCCTCCCGCCCCCGCTGGCTTTCCGGCTGCTCCCACATCGTGGCCGGTGTTTGGGGAATAGGAAGCAGCTCTGGGATGGGCAGAGCCCACTGGGCTCGTGTGGCCGATATCAGGAGGTTCAGAACAAACGACTGAATCTCACCTGAAGCCCGGGACCGGCAAATGGCACGAGCCGCAGTGGGGACATGGTGATGAACAGATCGTGTCTCCAGCTCTGCTCTTGGTCTCGGGGACTTTCTCTGAGCTGCTGGGACAGGAGTAGTGAGGATGAGGACCGTAGTAGAGCTACTGTTTACTGAGCACATGGCCACGTGCCAGGTGAGTACCAGCGACGCGTGTTTTAATGAACGCATTTAATCTCCACATCAGCCCCGTGAGGCTGAAACTGTTACTGTCTCCCTTGCGGAGTGAGGGGGCGAGGCCCAGAGACTTCGGGAACCTGCCCCCGGTCCCAGCTGGTGGGTTCTGGGCTCCCATGCTGATTCCAGACCTGGGAGTCTGGTCACAGCCACTCTCTGCTGTGACCTCACTAATATAGTTAGTCTCATTAGATTGGTCTCTCTGTAAGCACGTTACTGTTTTCAAAATGCTTTCCTGATCCTTGCAATAACACTAGTTGTCAGGTACTTTTAAAAAACGGCTTTATTGAGGTGTTAATTACACACGAGAAAATTCATCTTTCTTTTTGAGAGGAGGTCTTGCTCTATTGCCCGGCTGGACTCAACTCCCAGGCTCAAGCAGTCCTCCCACCTCAGCCTCTCAAGTAGCTGGGACCACAGGTGGATTCACTTGTCTTAGTTGTACAATTGAATGATTTTTAGTAAACTTATAAAGCTGTGCAAACTCAATCCAACACCCCAAAAAGATCCCTTGGCATCCATCTGTGGTCACACTCCACCCTGCCCCAGCCCTAGACAGCCACCAACCTACTTTCGGTCTTCATAGTTTCACCTTTTCTGGACATTTCTTATAAATGAAATCACGCAATGTATGGTCTTCTGTGCTGGGCCTCTCTTATTTAGCGTGATGTTTTTGTGGTTCCTTCATGTAGTAGCAGGTGCTAATTGAGTTCTGTTTTCTGGCTGGGTAGGATTTCATTGTATGGATAGATCATTTTTTGTTTACCCAGTTGATGGGCATTTGGGTCGTTTTTAGTTTTGCCACCAGGTTCTCTTGCGGTTGTTGTGCCATTTTATAGTTGAAGAAACTTAGTCCTGAGGATTATTACTGTCCCCATTTGACAGCTGAAATTCCTGGCTGGTTAACTTGCCACGAAGTGTCAGAGCCAGACTCGCACCCTCGCCCAACTTCAAATCCATTCCAGGGGCCCCAAAGTCCCCTGGCTTTCGCTACACAGAGCAGCGGTTTTCCCCTTTGCTTTTGAGAATTCCTGCCCTCTTCCTTCTCCCGCTGTCCCACGGAGAGGCAGCCGCCAGCCATGAAGAATTTCTGAGGCTGCTGAGGCCTGGAAATCAATTAAGATTAAATCGTGGCTCACTCTCCCAAGAGACACGGGCTCACTTCCTGCAGCAGGCGGGAGCACAGCGACGTGGAGTTTGTGCTGGACCCGATGCCCCGGGCAGGAGAGCCAGGAGTGCACTGAACACGCTCTTTGGTGTTAATTTAAAAAGTTCCCAAGTGCTGAGAAACTGGACCCAGAAACAAGATGCTCCGGGGTACACAGACTGCATTTTCTGGTCTCCGTCTCCCCTTCCACAGAGTTGGGGAGACACTGCTGGCTGTTCTGGGGACTCATTGTTCAAGGCATTGCCCCGAAACCTCTACCTTCTCCACTCGCGGCCCCCAGGTATCCTCCAAGGTGCGGGGTCCAGGCCATGGCTGGGGAGATGGGGCAAGACAGTGGCCCCCATCTGCGGCCATGATCCCTGTGGTTGTGGGGGGGTTGGCAAGGACAGGGCTCACCTTGTCCTCCAGGTTTGGAAGGCCTGTTCCAGAGAGGCAGGGCCAGGTGGGAACTGCAGACAAGGACCTGTCCTGAGCCACCCCGGGATGACATATGGTCCCATGTGGGTTCAGGTTGGTGTTGCTGGTGCTGGTGTTGCTCTGAGCCCGTCTCAGGAAGACACTCACCTTTCCTAGGGGGCAACATGGGGTCGGGGGGTGCATTAGGAATCCTGGCTCTGTCACCGTCCGTGTGACCTTGGTCCAGGCTCTTCACCTGTCTGCACTTCCATGTCCACACCTGTGGCGTGGCGTGGGACGTCTGCTCTCCCTCCTGCGTGTGTCTCCGGCATCTGAAGGAGAAGGAGAAGCGCCCTGTGATTCGGGCCTGGGCTCGAAGCGTCCCCCAGTTTCCGTGTGACCCAGTGCGACCTGCTCGGAGCATAAAAGCCTCTCATTTTCCTGGATTCCTTCCCAGCCCCAGGCAATGGCAATCGCAGGCGCCTGCAGGGCCCAGAAGACATTTCGGTAGCTCAGTCCAAGCACTTGAAGTTGAAACACTCGCTGCTTGATCCCTTCCATCCTCCAGAGACGGTTAGTTCGTTTTAGCTGGTGATTATAAATCAAAGGCCTAAGGCATAGGAAGCCGCTTTTACAGACATGTTAATGAAGCCAAAGGGAGTGGGGTCTGGAAATGGCCTTTTGGGGGCCTGGAACAGGGAATCTCAATGACTCTCCTATCCTGGCTGTGCCTTTATGGCATCGAGATCAGCAGTCGCTTCCGTTAAAAATCAAAGATACCGGGGAGTGAGTAGACGCAGCCATTGAAAATGGCACAGCAGTTCGCAGCGCCGGGAAACACCATCGCTCGGGTACGAGGGGCAACGACCAAGCTCCACGGGAGAACTTACGGCGTAACCACAGCTACATCATGTGTTATAGTCCGTAATTTGTAACTTTGTATTTTTAATTTTTAAAACACCGAATATGTAATGCATACATATATTATAATTTTAATGTACAAAATATTGGCTACTGATATTTCCGTACTAAAATGAAAGTTTATGTTTAAACAGCCACTGTCAGGGGATGCCGACTGTGTGTAGGTGCCGCAGACAGCCCTCGCTGCGTCTTGCAGAATCCGCACGACACCCTTGCCTGGCAGATCCTCTTCTTCCCCCATTCCGTGGATGGGAAACAAGGCTGGGGAAGGCTGAACGACAGGCTCAACGCACGGCTTGGAGGTGAAACAGCCAGAACCCCCCCAGGGCCTCTGCCACTGCGGCTCCCCTGCTCTCTGCGCTGTTCCAGAAATACCCGCTTCCTATGTGTCTACGCAGCAGGGGCTGGGAGGCCGGGGAAAAAAAGATGCTTAGATGGGAGATTCGTTGTCTCAGGGGTGGAGAGGTTATTTATGGCTGATTAAAATTTTTTCTTTAGATATTTGTGCATTTTCTAAAATGTCAACGTATGGCTGCTTAGAGGGGAAAAAAGCCTTTCCTCTGCCCTCTTTGGTTCAGTGCCGGGCACCTGAGAATCGAACTGATGGAAGACAGCTGGACGGGAGGGAAGGCTGATTTCACACCCGTACAGGGGTTTCGCAGGCAAGCAGTGAAAACCCAAAGAAGGGATCAGACCCCGGGGCTTATATACCATCTTAACAAGAGGTAGTAAATCGCAGAAAAGCAACTAGTCGAAAGAAAGGGTGGAGGTTTTGACTTCTAGGGGCAGTCAATTGTGGGAAGGCAAATGCATGGAGAAAACTAATGGGGGATAAGGAGGATTAGTACGGTTTGTTATGCAGACTAAATCGGTGCCACGTCCCCAGTGTGTAAGAGTTGTCCTCCTCTTTCTGTTCCGGGGCAAGTGGAATTTTTACAAGTGGAATTTTGTGTTTCTTTTACAAAGGGAAAGGTATGTCCTGCTTTTAGATAGAAAGAGGGCGAGCAGAGACCTTATTGCTTTCAGCTCAAAACAATGCTTATGCCAAAGCTGAAATTTGGGGGTGACATACTCTGATCCCCTTCAACTGTATATCACATTTATGTCAGGAAGAATGTGATTACATTTTTTGTTTTAAGTGTCCTACCTTTAAGGACACAAATGAAAGGAGAAAGATTGTGGATTTAAAATGTCTACTGCAGACTTAGCTTTTGGGTAGAAAACCAACGTGCCACTTAAGACATGACTTAGGAAAGGACTGAAAAGCCACTCGGATTAAACAAACATTTAGAATGACAGGCTGGGCCAGATGCCGTGGCTCACGCCTGTAATTCTAGCACTCTGGGAGGCCAAGGCAGGAGGATCGCTTGAGGTCAGGAGTTCAAGATCAGCCTGAGCAAGAGCGAGACCCAGTTTCTACTAAAAAAATAGAAAAATCAGCCAGGTGTCTTTGCACGTGGCTATAGTCCCAGCTACTCAGGAGGCTGAGGCAGGAGGATGGCTTGAGCCCAGGAGTTCAAGGTTGCAGTGAGCTATGATGATGCCACTGTACTCTCCCCCGGATGACAGCGCAAGACTTCATCACAAATAAAAAACAAAACTAAACAAAAAAGAACAACAGGCTGGAGGGTGACGGGGGCCCAGGAAAGCAGGCATGGGGCAGACCCTGCGAGGCCTCTTGGGGAAACAGAGTCACGGGGTGCAGGGCCAGAGGGGGCCAGGGTCAGGGCACAGTGGTTTGTTAGGGACACAGAGGGTGGCTGCAGGTGGCTTCTCTCTGCTTTGGAGCCTGTGGTGGATGTCGTTTCACTCGTTCCATTTTAAAACTTGGAGGAAACAAAGGGAAAAAAAATCAGTCAATTCATTTTAAAAAAAGGAAACAAAATCAAACTAGAGCAACGATTCGCCATCACAAAGCATTGTTTCATTACGAAATAAAAGAAGAAAGACGAGAAAAGCATCCTCTTCCCGCAGCGGGGGAACGGCGGTGGCTGTGCAGAGAACACAGAGCTCGGTTGAACGTGCTATGACTGTGTGCGAGAAATAGATCTGAAGGGCTTTGAAAACTCAGAAGTAGTAATAACCACGCAGCCTCGGCAGCCCGGGTTTATTAAGTGCTTACTGCACGCCAGGCACCGTGCTGGGAGTCGTGCTGTCACAGTAGCTCGATGACTGTGTCGCCACGGGTCCCTGGCGTCTGTCGTGTGCGAGCCCCGCTCTAAGAAGCTTTTAGAGTCCAAACAGCCCTGTGAGAGGAGGAGACACAGAGAAGGGACGTCAACGACTACTTAGCACTGCGAGGTGGGCACCGTGATATCCACATTTCAGCAGACGAGAAACTCAAGGGAGGTGAATTTCTAACCCAAGGTCAGGGGTACATGCGCAGTAAACGTCGAGACGTGTTGTACAGGGGAGCATTTCTTTAGAACCTTGTGTTGTGGTGCTGGGCTGGATATTGGGGTTTATCTTAATTCGAGCCGCTTATAAGACTCCGCGGCGTGGAGAATTTACCGTCACTCTCTGCTGAGGCCAGGTCTTAATGACAGCTTTGGCCAAACTTTAGTTAACGAGGAAAGGTTGTGCTTTCTGTGATCTCACTTGAAAGTGAGTTAGTGTTTTAAGAACAGGCAGCCACGTGGCTTCGACCGAGGGTGATGGCGGGGGTGGGAGGTCGGGGACATGGCTCAGGATTGGAAGCCGTCACCTGCTGAACCGTGCTGAACTCACAACAGGTGGACAGGAGGTGGGAGGACAGAGTGCCCGCCAGGGCCTGGATGGACAGGTCAGGGAAGGCTTCCTGGAGGAGGCAGGGCTCACAGGATGAGCCAGAGGAGGGACGGCGGGTGGGCAGACCAGGCAGTGGAGAGGGCAAGCACAGCAGCTCGATGACCTGGAAGAAGGCGATGTTTGTGCAGTTTGCTTGGGGTGTGCGCCTGGTGCAGACGTCTTTGCTTGTGCCTGGGCAGCAGCGTATAGCTTTAGGTGCTGGAGGGCTTTTTGGTTTTTGTTTTGTTCTGTTTTTAAATTCAGGCTTTCTCTCAGTCACCTTAAAACCTGGTAGGCCACTAATTTAGAGTTCTAGACCCACAGGAGATGGCCTTTCAAGTGTTATTTTAATGTACTGACTTTGACACCTTTACCTGGTGGGCAGGGAGGAGAGCAGGTCTGTTTCGATGGTCAAGAACAAAACGCGGAGTGGTCGAGGAAGATGTGGAAACGGCCAACAAGGCACTTTGTTCTGAGGTTGCAGCAACTGGGGGTGACTCAGACCGGCCCATCAGAGGGACGCCCCCTCCTCAGGTGACCCAATTATCAGGCAAGGAAGGAGCAGGGAGTTAGGGGACGTAACTTGTCCTGTGTGACTTCTAACACTTATTTATTCCCCTTCCCATTCCACCATGGATATGAGGCGGCAGTGCAAGCAAGAAAGGGAACAGGATGAAAAAGAACCAAGAGATATCGGGGCGATAAGAAAACGTGGGTGCAAAACAAGATGAATTTTGTGGGAAGGTTATCCGCATGATGCATCATACCAAAAGGCCTGTCCATCTTATAGGTGGTGGGGCGCTGGTTTGCATCTGAGCTTCCTGGTGGCCAAAGCAAAGAGGCAAACCCAGAGGCCTGAGGACCCTCTCTATTGTCTCGAAAGACATTCTCATCATTTCTGAGCAATAAACAGCAAGTTTCATGGGACTGTTTCTTATAAAATCTCTTGAAGACTGAAGGTCTCCCCCAAAGCCCAATTCAGTGAAAGCAGTTCTTTAGGACCAAAGCAAGTTAATGCTTGTGAAAGATATTTACAAGCGGCTGGATGTAATTACTGTTGTAGCAGGGATTTATGCATCGGAGGATTGGGCCTTTCTAAGCTCGGTTTATAGAGTCAGAGACACTGTTGAAAGCTGCAATTCTTGGTGAGAGTTTTCCCCAACTGCCTTTGGAAACTGCCCAGTCCTCAGAAATGAAGTGATGCACAAAATGTGCATAGCACATAGTAGGTGCCCAGTTAATGTTTGTCATTGCTGTTGCTGGGTCAGAGCCAGTCTGCCCAGCTGAATCCCACTCTTAGGCTTGCTACACAACAGCTAAAGCTCCGTGTTAGGAAGAGGCCCACTTTATGAGCATTTGTGAGGGGCATGGTGCTGATAGCAGGCGGATTCTTGAGAGATTTGCTGCAGAGCAAACATGAAGTTCAAGGCATCCCAGTGTGTGTGCGCGCGTGAGTGTGTGTGTGTGTGTGTGTGTGTGTGTTTGAGGACTCTGAGAACAGAATCACTGGGAGGAAGGCAGGTGGCCGCACAGCCCCGCTTTTTGGAGAGATGCTGGCCTGGATGAAGACAGAGCTGCATTCTGGCGGTTTATAGCCAAAGATGTCATCAGAAGCCACCTCCCAGTCACCCTGCGGACCAGGAAACATGTACCGTTGAAGCCTGGCGGTAATTTGAAGGCTTCCACAGTATCATTTTAGAGAGGAACACTATTCTTAGTGGTGCAGATTGCTCTGAGTTACACCAAGCACTTCATATTCCTGAGAAATCAGCTGCCACTGCAAGAAATCAGAGAATGCTGCAGCTGGAGACATTTCAGGAGTCACTCGATGTCCACTACGTCCTCTTCTTACGGAGGAGGAAACCGAGGCCCCGACCAGGATAGTGAATTAACGGTAGAGAGGACGCTAGAATGGAGGCTGACCCCTGTGCAGCCCATTTGCCGATATGTTAATGACTTAGTGAAATATTGCAGACAACCTCAGTGTGCATCAATAATGCATTGGTTAAATAAATAATGGTTCCTTCTCACAAGATGCAGGGGTGGAAATATTTTAATGCAGACCATTAAAAGAGAATGAGGTCGATGGACTTTTATTGCTGTGGAAGGATGTCTGTGACATACTGACGGGAGAAAGAAGCAGTTTGTAAAACAACATGCATGTGCTTCTGTGTCTACGTATAGGTATCTACCTGCTGTTGTAAAATGTTAGAGGTGATTATCTCCAGGTGGTAGGATTTTAGATTATTTGTACTTTCTTCTTTAGGTTTTGTGCAATGATTAGTGTTTAGCCTTTTTTCTTTTATCCTTTTGATGAGTATGGGTTTGTTATGGAAAAAAGCTATATTAATTTTGAAAAATATTAATGGCTCATTTAAAGTAGGTTTCAGGCCGGGCATGGTACCTCCCACCTATAATCCTAGCACCCTGGGAGGCCGAGGCAGGAGGATTGTTCGAGCTCAGGAGTTCGAGACCAGCCTGAGCAAGAGCGAGACCCTGTCTCTATTAAAAATAGAAAGAAATTAATCGGACAACTAAAAATATATGGAAAAAATTAGCTGGGCATGGTGGCGCGTGCCTGTAGTCCCAGCTACTCGGGAGGCTGAGGCAGAAGGATCGCTTGAGCCCAGGAGTTTGAGGTTGCTGTGAGCTAGGCTGATGCCACGGCACTCTAGCCCAGGCAACAGAGTGAGACT
>CAUYSK010033707.1:0-11689 GCA_963575035.1 Avahi laniger | reverse complement strand
TACAAGCTTATATATCTTTTAAAATAGAAACATGATGTGCCACGTGCTATTCTGCAATTTGTTTTCATTTAACAATACAACTTTGGCTGGGCGCGGTAGCTCACGCCTGTAATCCTAGCACTCTGGAAGGCCGAGGCGGGTGGATTGTTTGAGCTCAGGAGTTCGAAACCAGCCTGAGCAAGAGTGAGACCCTGTCTCTACTAAAAATACACAGAAATTATCTGGACAACTAAAAATACATAGAAAAAATTAGCCAGGCATGGTGGCACATGCCTGTAGTCCCAGCTACTTGGGAGGCTGAGACAGTAGGATTGCTTGAGCCCAGGAGTTTGAGGTTGCTGTGAGCTAGGCTGACGCCACGGCACTCGCCCCAGGCAAGCGAGTGAGACACTGTCTCAAAAAAAAAAAAAAAAATACAACTTAGATATCTTTCCATATCAGTACATCTCATTTTTTCCAAGAATCTGTGTTAAGCAACACATATGAACATCTACTGAAGAAGGAATAGCCTCTGAAAGACCATGTCTACATTAGGGACCTAGGATAGGGAGAGCTCACCCGAAATTCCATGACATCCACAAATGACTGGTAGTAGTTAGTGAGAAATCTAATTATTTCAGTTTTTTCACGATGTACTGGTCCTAAATGTTGCTGAAAGAAACACAAGACAAAATGAAAAATGCAAAATAGAAGACAATTGATCAAAGTAACTCAAAAAGAATAGAGGTTATAACTAAAATATTCTTAAAGAGGGTTGAAATACACTGACAGAAGTTGGAAACTCTCTGATGCTCTGCAAGTCTTTAAACAGAGGAGATTCTCTATCTAGGCCAGACGGTTGTGTGAGAGGATATTTCAAAGACCCTTTCAGCTGAAGAGGTTTACTATTTATATCAAAGTCAAAAGAAGCAGAATGAAAAGATGCTATAGGTAAGATGGGTGAGAAATTGAGGGCTAATATTTAATAAGGAAGAAGTGATATAACTAAATGCAAAATTCTAAGACAAGTAGCAAGGAAACACTGAGTGTGAAACAGGAACAACAATAAAATACATGCACCCTGTCGGGTTGAGAGAGCTGACTGACTTCCTGTACAAAAAATGTGTTCTCCTGAATCTTGCAATGGAGAAATGAGCAATGCTTTGTTCCAGTTTACCCTGGAAGAATCCCATCTTATCTCAAAATTCTCAAGTCCTAAAGCTCTGCAACAACCTGAAGCCCTGTGGTTGCTCCATCCCCTGCCAAATTTGAAGAGAGGCAGTCAAAAGAAAAGAATCCCAGCCATCCCAGCAGAGAGTTGTTTCAGAGACAAGCAAGGAGGAGGACAGAGTTCTCACCGTGCTGTTTCGGACATCTATGTTGGGAAATTTCTTGTTGATGTACTTCAAAGACGACTCCATGGACTTTTCCAGTAAAAAAGGTGGCTTGGATTTGGGGTCTGCACAAGTCTGCACGGAAAAATCACACATATTTCAACCGTTCCTCTGTTCCCCTGAGGAAAATACCTCTTCCCTGCATCATTCAACCTCGAAGCTCTCTTAGGAAAAGGCAATCTGGGAATTAGTTATACAAAAGCATGAGAGTAGGTCGGGAATAAATTCCAGGACACTGAGCCAACTATCAAGGAGCTAAATAACAACCTGAGCAGTTTGTCTCACTGGGTAAAGCTTAATGTCTGCTTGGCCCCAGCACAAAGAGGAAGCTGTTTCCCCGCCCCTCAACTGCAGCCAGAAGGAGTGAGAAGAGCAACTGCTCAGGAGTTAGACTTCGTGCAAGACTCAGTGTCACAATTTGGTCCATTACATAAGTGTCTTATCCCAAAGGGCATTTGTAGGAGTCATGGAGACAGAGAAACCATGTTTTTGGTGATTTATTTTAAAGTTCCCTCCCCCAAGTCCCCTACCTTCTCTTCCAAGAAAACACCGTCTTTACCTCTTTACTTCCTATGACTTGCCAGCCCCTAGCCCACCTCTCGCCACCAGCTTCTCCCGATTGCACAGCTCCTCTTCTGAACACGCAGATACACACAATCACAGTATAAATTGCCCCAGACTAAGTCCCTCAGAAGACAACTACCCTTTGTTATCCAAATATCTATCTTTCTTTTTTCCTTTTAGAGAAGTACTTCCCTAAAGTGAAAAAGTTTTTGCCAGAGACCCAGCTTCAGATCTCGTCAGAGTATGGGAGATCAGCAATAAATAATAAAATCCAGAATTCTAGACACCAGAGCTTTATCCAAATCACTCAGAACACAATTATTCCCCCAACACTCCTATCCCTGCCCCCAGCCCCAGCAGAAAGCAGATGCTCTCATCGGGGTGAGACTCATACCTAGAAAGGGGAAGCCCTGGAAAGGAGCTCCTCTACTGGCCTATACAATCGCAGTGACTGACAAGGCCTGTTAAAGCAGTGGAAAAGAGGATGGGGTCTAACTGCTGGACCTATCCGTCTCAGGGTTCCCTGCCTGCCTCAGGGTTCCCTGCCCTACTGTTGCGACAATAATTAGTACTGGTTCCCATTGCTCATGCTTACCTTCTTGATGTTATACATCCGGATGAGAACCCCCTGACCCCGATCATTCAGGATAGTGAGCTTCTCTGCAAATTTATGCTGATAAGCGGATGTCAAAGACATGATGGCCACTGAGAGAGAGGAGCATCCAGACAGCAATGCCTGATCTCCCCAAACACTTTCAGCTTGGGTGGTGACACCCTCTGGGTGGAGGGACTCAGCCTGGTTGGTGCACTGGTCTTCCGTTGCCTCTGCCATTGGCTTATGGGTGAAATCAGTCATTATGGTTCACAAGCCCTCAGAGCCTTCTTGCACTTCCTCTTGCACACTCAGCAGGGGAGACTTCCTCTTTCTGGCTGTACAGCACTTTTAGTTTGGCTGTGACGTGGGTGGAGGCTGGGGAGAGGGATAGGCTTTCAAGACTCTTCACAGACTGGCACTAACCGTTTTGGTCTCATGCCTCCACAAGTGTCCTATACAAAGCTCTATGCCAGATAAACAAGGATCTACCGCCTCACACCCCCATACACCTCTACACTTTCCCTCTTTTTATCCTCCCATCAAGAATGCCTGTATTATTTTCTACAGAACCTTAGACCTCATCATCTTTTAGGACCCAGATCAAATCCCATCTCTTCCTAACTACCCATCCAATGTCAATGTACTACACTATATATTATCAAATGTATTATTTTATTTCTTGTTATATTAAATGTATGTCTTATCTCTCCCAACTATATGATACACTCCTTAATGAGAGGAATTATATCTAATACTTCTTTATATCCTTCACAATGCTCTAGCACAGTGATCCAGCAGCAACAGCATCACCTAGAAGTTTGTTAGAGACGCAAATTCTCAGGACCCACCCCAGACCACTGAATCCAAAACTCTGGGATGGGTCCCAGCACTCTGTGGTTAAAGAAGCCCTCCTCGTGATTCCAATGTACACTCGAATTTGAGAACCTCTACTCTAGTACAATGGTATTTAGAGGTGCTTAAGAAACCGAGATCAATCCCTGTCCTGAGATTTCAGGATTGGAAGGTACGTCTGTGGCCTAGAAGTCTGCATTTATAAGCACCCTAAGAGGTTTTGGTGCAAATGTCCAGGGGACACATGTTGAGAAACACTGATCTAGAACAACACCTCTTGGACACAGTAGCTACTCAGTAAATATGCTGGTTTATTTGTTGAATTAATAAGACTAACATAGGAAATAGGTCCCATGAAGAACAAAATTAATTGATTAACAAGAGGAAAGTAATTATAGCCCTTAAATCTTAGAGGAGTGAATGAATTTTAGCACTAAAATATTCTTGCCATTCCAACCAGGCCTTGATCCCCTCACTCAGGAAAATTTTCACTCATTTCAACTTTCTTTCAAGGCACAAAGCAAAAAGTCCTAGGAAAAATTCTAAATCAGAAAGAATTATCTTCATTTCCACCTCCTTTCTAATGCCTTTCCTCTGGTTTTCAATCATTCCCATTTTCCATATCCAGCGCTCTCATGGTCCTAATAAATCCTAAGGGGGTGAGGGGAGAGAGGCAGGACTGATCAGCATCACTATTTAAGGAACTTGGCATGTTTGCTCCCAAGACAATGTATTTTTTTTTTTGAAAGAAACAGCTAGATGGCAACACCTAACACATGAAATTTCAAATATCTCTAATAGAGATTTTGCATTTTTGGAAAATAGAATCTGCCTTCAATTTTATTTACTGGACTGTGTCCCTAGAAAGCTGTGGGCCTGAAATAATGTGATATTGGCCCTAAAGATTTGGGTGGTTCTTTTTGGTTTTGGGTTTTTTAGGTTGTTTTTGTTTGTTTGTTTGTTTTTGTTTTTAAGACAGGTCTCACTCTGTCACCCAGGCTGGAGTGCAATGACGTCATCATAGTTCACTACAACCTCAAACTCCTGGGCTCAAGCGATCCTCCTGGCTCAACCTTCTGAGTAGCTGGGACTACAGTGCATGCCACTACAACTGGCTAATTTTCCCATTTTCTGTAGAGACAGGAGTCTCACTCTGTTGCTCAGGCTGGTCTTGAACTCAAGCAATTCTCCAGCCTTGGCCTCTCAGAGTGCTAGGATTTCAGGCATGCGCCCCCACGCCACACCATCCCTAAAGATTTGAATCACCTGCTGTTATCAAAGAAACCCAAGTTCTAGCAAAGAGATTTGTGGGATTTCTAATGGTCTTTTACCTTACTGGGGGAGAATTTAGAGCAGGCAGTAAGAGCCCAACATTTAGGAAGCTGAGCAGCAGCATAGCATCAGCCTTCTTAGGATTGGTATAGTTCTATTGGCTCTTTCTCACTTTCGTTTCTTACCCTTATCCCGAAAATTTGGTTGAAGACTCTCCATATCCGGCCAGTACTGTTTTCTGCTGTCCCTTAATATGTTCTCCCCAACCGGGTAGGGACCATCTTCTCAGCCTACTGTGAGTGTCCTACATTCATCTCTGCGTCTCTGAATTCACTTGTGTATGCTTTCCCTCTCGCTGACCCAAATCCGTTTCAGTCTTCAGGATCTAGCTCAATAGTCCCAAGTCTGGCGCTTGCTGAACTCCTACAGCACTTGGTCTACCACATACTTCACATCCAAGTCGTGTTCCACCTTTAATTGCCCACCTCATATTATACTGCCTTCCCAGATGAACCAAAAGATTGCTGGAGCCTGGAAACACTTATTCTCCTGTACTCGGTATGTGGGAAAAGCCTACACTTTGGTATGGGACGGAATTAGGCTCCAATGTAGTTGAGTACAGTAGACTGAGCCTTATGACTTAGTTACTAAGAGCTCAGGTTCTAGGGCAAGATATCTTGAGTTCATATCTCAACTCTTTCACTTACCAGCTCTAACCCAGTTTCCCTGTCTTTAAAATGAAGGTGATATTGGTAATAACCCCTATATGGGGCTATTGTATTTAAAAAGTGATAACATAATTTTTACTATGTACCAGCTACTTTAAAATGCTTTAACTGTACTACCTCAAATAATATTAATCATGCTATTCAAACACTAGCTTTGTAACTTTAGGCTGTCTATTACCACTGAGTGGGTTTCCTAATCCGTAAAATGATAGTAATCCCTCATTTAACTGTGGAAGTGATTACATGATACAGTGTATGTAAATATTTGGCTGAAGACCTGGTACTGTGGATTAGGCATGCCAACAATAAAGTAAAATTTTTGAGTATGTAGTGAGTTTGTTATGTCACTTTCTGTGGAATTGTATTTGACACCCCCTAAAGAAAAAAGTCAGTTTAAAAATGGGACTAGTCGTGCCAACTGGTAGTCTTAGAGGAGCAGTAGCTCCTCCTATAAACTGGAGGAGCCCATCTAAAGGTATTTTATCCCCAAAGCAGGGCCTCATAACTGGCTGCAAATCAGAACTCCCTGTGGAACTCTTTTTTTTTTTTTTTTGAGACAGAGTCTCACTCTGTTGCCCGGGCTAGAGTGCCGTGGCGTCATTCTAGCTCACAGCAACCTCAAACTCCTGGGCTCAAGAGATCTCCTGCCTCAGCCTCCTGAGTAGCTGGGACTACAGGCATGCGTCACAGTGCTTGGCTAATTTTTTCTATATATTTTTAGTTGTCTGATTAATTTCTTTCTATTTTTAGTAGAGACGGGGTCTCGCTCTTGCTCAGGCTGGTTTCGAACTCCTGACCTTGAGCAATCAGCCCGCCTCGGCCTTCCACGTGGAACTCTTTTAAAGCCACGGTTGTCCAGACCCCATTCTTGAAGATTCTGATCCAGTAGTTCTGGAGTGGGACCAAAGAATCTGTCACTTTAAAACTAGTCAGTGATTCTCATGCACAACCAGGATTGAGAGCCACTTCTCCAGGACTTAACTGTGACATCAAAAACCTCCAAGCCTCTGAGAAATCACAGAACATATGGTGGGAGGAAAGAAATTGAGTAGCTTGAACAGAAAGTTGATTCACATCACTTGACTGAAAAGTATTGTGCTTTCCCTCTCCTCAAACTTCAGCTATTTGTCTTGTTTTGCCTTGCCCAAGGAGTGATTTCCTCTTCAAGTGACATTTCCTTTCAGATTCCTGCGACACACTGCTTCAAGAATAAGGTAGCCCGATAAATGTTATTCCTATATGTGCACTTAGGTGTTGATCAGTGAAACCAATTTGCTGGTTAGTACATGTGGTGCTTATTTTTCCATTCTTTGGATACTTCACTTAGGAGAATGGGTTCCAGCTCTATCCAGGAAAATACAAGAGGTGCTAGACCACCATTGTTTCATATAGCTGAATAGTACTCCATGGTATACATATACCACATTTTATTAATCCACTAAAAAAAGATTGGAAAAAAAAAGAATAAGGTAGATCTCAAGATCCTTTAGACTAGTATCAAGGTTGGAATACTCTTGTCAAGTCTAACATGTATCAAACCAAATGGCCTCCATTATAGTCTTAGCCTCCCCACATGGGGTATTCAACTATCAATAATTAGGTGAATGACCCAATGTCACCAATTCTCACTGCCTATTCTGAAGCAGTTTTCATTTATTAAGACTAGCCTTATCAGACCGGTCAAACTTCATACTTTTCTAGGCTGCCGGCTAAAATAAGGGTTTGGGGTTGTCTGAAGATTACATTTGGGTATTAAAGCTCTTTTTGCATTATCTTTAAGAATCTAAAGATAACTGTATACAATAGTGAATTATATCACAGCGTTTATCTTCCAGAGAGCCAATTCACTTTAAAATAAGTGTTCTTTGTTCTAATATAATCATTAATATTCAGTGAAAGCTTTAAAGAGCCATGCTGGCTTGTGTTCCTTAAATGTATCTGAGTCTAAATCCCTGGCTTTAATCACAAAAATGCCCTTAGGAAAATCTGACATTTAACAGTCTAGCTCTATGCCCTTTGTCTATGCCCTAGGCATGATGCAAAGCAGAATTGAAATAGGCTATTCTAAGGCACTTTTCTATCCCTCCTGCTTATGCCAGTCTGCCTTGATCTTATTCCTTCCCCCAACCCCCACTCTCCACTCACCCCACCCCACCCCACCCCGTCAAACTATACTGTCCCTGCTTTGCAGAAATCTCAGATGTAGCTGTTGCCTAGAAACTTGGGAGTCCTTAAAATGAATGTCTGCTAGGACAGCTAAAGACAGCTAGCCATAGAAGAAAGTAGGCCTTCTATTGGCAGTAAAATGCAGCAGATTTAAGATGGTATATTCTTAGATCACTTCTAGGAGTCTTCATATGTTAATTCCTACAACTTTAGAAATTTTAGACTGACATTCTCAGGTAATTATAAAGAAGCTCAAGCTGCACACGGTGGCAGGCACCTGTAGTCCTAGCTACTCACAGGGCTAAGGCAGGAGGATCACTTGAGCCCAGGAGTTTGAGGCTATAGTGAACTGTAATTGCACCTGTGAACAGTAACTGCACGCCAGCCTGGGCAACAGAGCTAGACCGTCTCTAAAAACTAAAATAATTGAACAGTAGCCTGAACTTGAACATTATACTGTTCATTCTTCTGATTCCCTTTTCCCAAAAGTGTCTATGCTGAACTATCTGACAATTAGTGTCCTTTCCCAGAAAAGAGCTTAATTTGGGTAAGTTCGAGAAAGGATGGAAGGGAGCAAAGCTGAACAGTAAAGGAACCAGCTTCCCCAGCCTTGCTTTCTCCAGTACTCAAGCTTACAGTATTGAACTTCATCTTACCCCAGGACCGTGATTTTTCCAAGGATCCCTGGCTGTTTAACTCTCTATTTGATGAGCCAAACATTCTATTTAAAACAACCTATAAGACTAAAACTACATACAATGTTAATTTTTAGTCTTCCAAGGCATGGAAGCAATGAATTTCCTCTATTGTCTAACTGGCCTAGGTGATCGCTTTAGTTATTCAAAACTTTCATAAGTAAGACTTTAGATACCCATATCTTTCACACCACTTTTCTTTTGACAGTAGAAAATAGTTCTGTGTCAAGACTACCTAATCTTAAATGTCAATCTTTTCTTTGTCAATCTGTGGTTCCTGCCATTTAGGTCTCATGGAATCAGAATTCTTGGAAATGTGTCCTTATGACCCAAACCACAGGATGCCAGCCAGCAGGTTACGGTACCACCTGGCAACATGCAGAAAGGTAAGTTTTCCTGACAAGAACTGTAAATCAGGCCGGGCGTGGTGGCTCACGCCTGTAATCCTAGCACTCTGGGAGGCCGAGGCGGGCGGATTGTTTGAGCTCAGGAGTTCAAAACCAGCCTGAGCAAGAGCGAGACCCCCGTCTCTACTAAAAATAGAAAGAAATTAATTGGACAGCTAAAAATATATAGAAAAAATTAGCCGGGCATGGTGGCACATGCCTGTAGTCCCAGCTACTCGGGAGGCTGAGGCAGGAGGATTGCTTGAGCCCAGGAATTCGAGGTTGCTGTGAGCTAGGTTGACGCCACGGCACTCTAGCCCGGGCAACAGAGTGAGACTCTGTCTCAAAAAAAAAAACTGTAAATCAGTAGAGGGAGAAAATAAGTTCAGACTATAAAGTGTTTAAAAAAAAAAAACAAAAACAAGCTGCTGACCATATGTAGCACCTGACAGTTCTTAATGTTGGAACGTAGCATCTCTTCAGCATTTCCAGAAAGGAGTGGAGGGTGGAATACAGGCAAAAACCTAACAAGAACTTTCTAGAAAAATCCAAAGATGGCTAACTGCAAATATAATGCTTATCATGTGGCCCCTTAGCCAAACAAGAGAAAGAAAAAACAAAAGAAAATTCCTACTCTACTTCTTTAACTTCTAGTCTGCTTTATTTCAGAGCCATTTAATTTTCCAAAGGTTATTTCTCCAAGTTTGGAACCAAATAAAAAGCTTCCTAATGCTGCCAATCAGATTCCTGACCCTGATGTCTGGAACATAGGTGAGCAAGGGTGAAACAGTTAACATAGTCATGAATTGAGGCCTGGACCCTAACCCCTGCAGCTAATAAGTACTACAGCCCTGAGGAATAAAGTCTTAAAACTTTTTCCACAAAATCCTTCACCAGAACAATCAAAACAGTAAATCTAAGAATACCACTTGTCTATGGAGCGGCAGCCCAGTAAAAAGGAGTTTAACTAAAATCTAAATTCATTTATAACAGTTAAAAGATTCTTCTTATGATACCAATATCTGGTCACTTTCCTAAACATAGAAATTGTTACTGGTGTAAAGTGAAATTTGTAATTTGAAAGGTTGAGATTTATCTTATCTCAAGTGACATCCTTTCTCTAAGATGCAGCATGTTATAATGGAGACACTAGCTTTCAGTCAGATCTAGGTTCAACTATCTGCTCTGTCCTTAAGGGAAATTACTTCTCAAACTCAACTTCCTCATCTATAAAAGGCTGCCTCAGAGTCAACCTCATAAGGTTAACTTATATTAAATAAAGATGTATGTGTGTGTTAGAGCAACACTAGCTCCTGTATATAAACTCCAAATGGTGTTAATATCATGGCTTAACACAACACAAGTTTTCTTGTATAAATCCTAGTACAAGTATTCAGTGGGTGCTGATGATCCAAAGATACAGGCTCTTTTCATCTTGTGATTATCATCTTTCACATTTGGCTTCCAAAGCTGCCACAAAAGGAGAATGGCAATTGCCTTTTAACCACCTTAGCCTGCAAGAGAATACTTTCAATCATTCCATTGGCAAAACTAGCCATGTGATCACACCTAAATGTAAGGGAGGTGAGAATGTAGTCCCTGGCAGGGCAGTCACTTCACAACAATAACTATGGAAGGGAAATTCAAATCCCTGCTACCATCTACCCTTCTCTGCAACAATAAAAAACACTAAGTACTTGTGTTACTTTTTCCTTCTTTCTAGATAATTTACACAACACGCCATCTCTACTAAAAAATAGAAAGAAATTAGCTGGACGACTAAAAAATATATAGAAAAAAATTAGCCAGGCATGGTGGCACATGCCTGTAGTCCCAGCTACTCGGGAGGCTGAGGCAGGAGGATCGCTTGGGCCCAGGAACTGGAGGTTGCTGTGAGCCAGGCTGATTCCATGGCACTCTAACCTGGGTGGCAACAGAGTGAGACTCTGCTCCAAAAATGTTGGTTTGTGAAAGGTAAGATAAACCAACTTTTCATTGTTGGAATAGAAAGCAGAATACCTTTAAAGTCGGGCTTTTTTTTTTTTTTTTTGAGAGAAGATCTCACTCTGTCACCCAGGCTGGAGTACAGTGTGCAATTATAACATTTACTGCAGCCTTAACTCCTGGGCTCAAGCAGTCTGAGTAGCTGCGACTACAGGCATAGACCACCACGCCCAGCTAATTTTATTTTTTGTAGAGACAGGGTCTCACTGTGTCACCCGGCCTATTCTCAAACTCCTGGGCTCAAGCAATCCTCCTGTCTCAGCCTCCCAAAGTGCTGGGATTACAGAAGTGAGCCACTGCTCCTGGCCCTAAAGTTGCACTCTTAAAGTGATATGACCATCAGGTCACAGGCATGAAAGATGTCTAAACTTCAATTATAAACTTGAAAGATCTGTGTTGGTGGGCTCTGAGTACTCCCTTTCCTTCTCATGACTCCACTTTGGACTATATTCCATGAAGGACTTGCATATACATTTTGATTCTGTGTAAGATTTCCAAAGAATAAAAGACCAATTCCTAAAACTGTGAAGGGGAAAGAATAAACATACTGTACATGAACCAGGTCAGGATCCCCAGCCAAATAAGCTTGAAGGTACATCCAAGAGTTATAGGAGCCATTAATGTAGTTACCCACCACACATACACAGGGGAAAGGGAAGGTGCAAAGGAACTATACAAAACAGAAGTTAGCAAAAAATCAATGATTCCTATTCTGACACTTAGTAATATTAACCGTGTTTGATAAAGTAACTTTAATCTCCTATATTTGGTCATCCGGACTAATTCTCCAGTTCTGGTTGCCAATTAACTTTCCTCTTATGGTCGTTCCTATAGTGACTCAAGAGACCTAAAAAAAGAGGTTATAGGCCGGGCGCGGTGGCTCACGCCTGTAATCCTAGCACTCTGGGAGGCTGAGGTGGGCAGATCGTTCTGAGCTCAGGAGTTCGAGACCAGCCTGAGCAAGAGCAAGACCCCATCTCTACCAAAAAATAGAAAGAAATTAATTGGACAGCTAAAAATATATCTAGAAAAAAATTAGCCGGGCATGGTGGCT
>CAUYSK010033705.1:0-11141 GCA_963575035.1 Avahi laniger | reverse complement strand
TGGATGGATGGATGGATGGATGGATGGACAGACGGATGGACAGATGGATGGACGAACAGACAGATGGATGGATACAGTGATGGATGGATGGATGGACGGATGGGTGGGTAGATGGATAGATGGACGGACAGATGGATGGACAGATGGATTGATGGATGGATGGGTAGATGGATGGATGGTGGATAGATGGAGAGATGAATGGAAGGATGGATGGATGGATGGGTTCCTCACAGAGTCAGGCCCATACTAGGGTTTCAGGAGGTGCTGGTGGATGGAGGTGGTGGTGATGATACTGGGCTGAACACCTCTTGCTCTTTTCTGTCCAACACCCCTCACACCCCAACCTTTGTCCACTCTCAGCCATGTGGTCCCTTGTGGGAAATTGCCCTCCCCCCACATGACTCTGTCAATCACTGAGGCTCAGTGCCCATCCTCATGACCCAGACTTAGTCAGTGATTGTCCCCCACTTCTCTGGCAGCAGTGGTTGGTCCAAGGGCAGGCATGTGACCCAAACAAGGCCAATCAATCCTTCCTTGGGACTGACCGATGGATCCTGGGAAAAGGCAGCTCTCTTGCTTGGGACTGAGGTTGCCAAGCTGGGCTGATGGTGGCCAAGTTCCCTACCTCGTGGAAGGGAGAGAATTTGGCCAGCCCCGAAGAGAAGCAGAGACAGCGGAGGTGAGTGACAGAGAGAATCCTGGTGGCCCTGAGCCCTGATTTCAGCCCTACAGGTCCCTCTCGGGGGCCACTTTCCATGCTACCAAGTTCCCTTTTTCACTCAAGCTGATGTGATGTGGGCTTCTCTCAGCACTGATGGAAAGAATTCTGAATGACATTAAACCAAGGAGAAAACAGTGAGAGGGACAGGGTGGGTCCAAGTGGAGACACAGATGTTGAGCAGCAATGGACCAGCAGACTCAAGGAGATGAAGGAATCTCCTGCCAAGGACCTAACCAGAGACCCTTCAGCCCCACTGTGCGCAGGGCCAAACGACAGCGGATTTGCTGCAGAAAGAAGAACCTAGGGTGGAGTTGGTGCACCTTTGCTGCAAATGACAGAAACCCAACTCAAACTGGCCCATTAAGCAGGAGGGGAATTCACTGGCTCGCATAACTAAAAGTCCATGGGTCTTTAGCTTCAGGCATGGCTGGATCCAGGCACTCGACTGCTGTTGTCAGGAATCGTCTCTCTCCAGGCCTCCACTCGACTTTCCTCTTGTTGCATCGGTTCTCAGGCAGCCTTTCCCCAAATGACGGCAGCTTTGGGCTTCCAGCCTCACAGCAAACCCAACCTAGAGGGAGCACGGCTCTCCCCACTGTTGCAGCGAAACCCCAGAACTTAGTCCAATTTGTCTGGTTTCAACCGCACGCCCACCCCCAAACCAGCCCTGAGACGAGGGGAATGTGATGCTCTCATTGGCCCCAGACACAGGTCCCCACTGAGGTAAGTCCCACTCAAATAAACGGTGTGAGAGAGGGGAGGGGGTCCTCCCTACAGGGCTGGCGTCAGAGGGAGCAGGCAGGACAGGCAGGAAGAGGCCTGGGGCTGGAAGTCACTCCCCACAGGAATGAAGGCCTGAGGGAGAGGAACGGGGCTCTCTGGGGAACAGATAACATTCCCTTTGGTTTGGATGGCTCTGGGGGAGGGCAGAAGTCCCCCGATAAAGACAAGAGGATGGATGAGCGGAGCTCGGAGCTACTCCCAGCCCTGGAAGCCTCTGGTTTGCAGCTGTGACGCCAATCGTCTGCAGCCAGACACATTCCTGGACTTAGCCAAAAAGGCGGAGATGGGATTGGAAGATGCAGGAGCACCTCTGATGTCCACATCTGCGTGCTCCAAACTCGTGTGTGCACCCACCCTGCGGGCGCCCGGAGAAAACCCCGGCATGATCCGCCCAGGCTGCCCGACCTCAGCAGTTTGTGGGAGAGATAGGTGGTGGCTTCCAGGTCGTCAGAGGGTGGCAACGTCCAGGACCATGACGCTGGGTGGTCTCTGGGCCCCCCCGGGAGGAGACTGCAGCTGTGCAGCCCCGTGCATGGAGGAAAAGAGGAAAGTGCCCTCCTGGCCCTTCGAGGCTGCCGGGCTGCCCCTACCCCTGTACTTTGCAGAGAGGACCCCTCCTCACGCCCACGTCCCCTCAGCCAGGCACTTGCCCTTAACTCCCTGCTTCAACTCCTCGTGTCTGTGAAGCCAGGGATGGACACGCCATCAAGGCAGTTCCCCACGCCTTCGTGGATAAGGCACAATACCTTTCTGAGACTCAGTTTCCTCAACTGTGCAGTGGATGCGAAACCTTCCCTGCCAACCCCGTCAAGTGGACCACGGCCATGTCCGGGCTTTGGAAACCACAGAGCCTCTCTCACGGGACACTTTACAATGGCCCCTGTGTGGGGGCTTGGGGAGCCCCCCAGATCCGAACCCCCCAGTGTGCTCCCTTGGAGATGGGGTTTGGGGAGAGGGTGGGTCTGTCTGGTCCGGAGGCAGGAGGATGAAGAATGGGTGAGACGAAGTCTGGAAACCTTCTCAAGGAAGGTTCTGGCCCGGAGTTAAGGGGCGACACTTCCTCCTGCCTTCCCCTCAGATCCCCGCCGGTCCCG
This sequence comes from Avahi laniger, assembly GCA_963575035.1. NCBI lineage: Eukaryota > Metazoa > Chordata > Mammalia > Primates > Indriidae > Avahi > Avahi laniger. The sequence continues at coordinate 8,543 of CAUYSK010033705.1, read as the reverse complement.
TCCGCCCCTCCGGAACCCACCACGCCTGCGGCTGCCGCCCTGGTCCGAGCCACCCGCTCTCTTCCGGACGACTCCCCAGTCTCCCGGCTGCTCTGCCCGTGTCCGCCCTCCCTCCCTGCCGTCCTGTCTCCACGACAAACCAGATATTTACTTATTCATATCTCCCCCTAACGACTCCCCATCGCTCTTGGGGAAATATCCAAACTCTTAACCAAGGAGAAAAGATAACCTGATGTTTCTTTTTTTAATTGTGGTAAAATACATGCAACATAAGATTTACTGTCTTAACCATTTCCAAGTGTACAGTTCGGTCGCGGTAAGTATGTTCGCGTTGCCGCGTATCCATCTTCAGAACTTCCCCTGCTCATACTCAAACTCTGTCCCCATCAGACGACTCCCATTCCCCTCCCCCAGCCCCTGGCGGCCACCGCTCTACTTTCTGTCCCTGTGAATCTGCCCAGTCGAGGAATCTCACACGGTGTTTGTCCTTTTGTGGCTGGCTCGTTTCACTTTGCGTGGTGTCCCCAAGGTTCATCCACGCCGTCGCAAGTGTCAGCACTTCCCTGCTGGTGAGGCTGGACACTTGCACCGTGTGGATACCGCGTTCTGCTCAGCCAGTCATCCATCAGCTGACACTTAGGTCCCTTCCACCTTTTGGATGCTGCGAATAATTCAGCTGGGAACGTGGGTGTACGAGCATCTCTGCGAGACCCTGTTTTCGATTCTTTGGATGTATGTTAATACCTGGAAGTGGGATTGCGGGCTCACATGGTGATGTGATGTTTTATTTTTTGAGGAACCCCCATACTGGATTCCACAGCAGTTGCACCATTTGACATCCCCCCAGCAGTGCACGAGGGGTCCAGTCTCTCCACACCCCCACCGATGCTTGGTGTTTTCTGGAGTTTGGGTAGCAGCCAGCTTGCTGGGTACGACGTGGATCTGACGCCTCTTAGTGGGGGAAATACCGGTCCTGAGTGGGACTCCTGCGTATTGCAGGACATTGGTCATCCTTCCCAGCGCCATATACCAGTAGCATGTCCCCCAGTCCTTGTGACGATCAGAAAATACTCACTGGGAGGGTGGCACCCACTCCCGGGTGAGAGCCACCAGCCCCTGCTCACCTCCCCTAATTCGCTCCCTACAATGCTCCCCCTTGCTTACCACCTCGGCCACGCTGGCCTTCTCTCTGTTCGCTGGTCACCTCCACCTCATCCCTCTCTCAGGGCCTTTGCACTTGCCGTTCCCCCTGCCCTTCATGCTCTTGTCCTGGAGCCTCACGTGACGGATTTCATCCCGCAGGTCTCAGATCAAGTAGCACCTCCCCAGGAAGTCCTTCTCCAACTACCCCACCTAAAGCAGATCCCTTGCTCTCTCCCAAGTGACCTTGTTTTATTGTCCCTTGTCACCATCCGAAACTACCTTGTTTACTGTTGGTGTGCTCCCTGTCTCTCCACCAAGAATACAAGCTCCCGAGAGCAGACTGTGTTTGTCTCCTTCTCACTGGTGCCTGGCACATACTAGGTGCTCAACGAAGGTTTGTTGGCTGAGCAAATGACCAACCGTGTCTAATACTAGAGCTGGAAGGGAGATCACTCGTCCTTACGGAGGGGGATTACAGATCCAGAAAAGGGAAGGAACTTGCCCAAGATCACACAGGGTCAGAGCCAGGACCAGCACCTGGTTTTGTGACCCCAGCCTGGCGTTCTTTCCTCCACATCTCACGCCTGGAGGGCTCCTGTGCCAGGCAGCATGAAATTCAGCATCTCTATGGCGCACAAGTGTCTTGGCTCATGAGAAGCTCTGGAGGGGCCCGTGGACCAGAGCCTGCCTACAGCCTGCTGGGGCTCACAGGCACCAAGTCCATGCAAAGCCGATTGCCGAGCAGCGGGCAGAGCGTCCCTCCACGTGGAATCACCTTCCATCCATCCTCCTTCTCTTGCTCCTCTCTCTTTTGTCTCTGGATCCCGAAGGAATACAGTGGAATGGGCCACACGACCACTGTGTCGGCTACTCCTGAGAGGCCGGGGCCACCCACACAGCCCCTCCCCAGATCTGCTCCAATTCCAGTTCATTTCTAAAACACTCTTTGGCCCCCTTGATCCGTGGAGTTCCCAGCCAGTGTCAGCCTCGTGTGAACAGGAAAGTATTAACTATTTCTCTAGTGAGGCAGTTTAGCACAGGAGTGAGCTGACCTGGGTTCAAATCTGAGCTAAGTTATTGGTTCCTGGTTTGGGGGGTTCCTCATGTGCACGGTGGGGCTGCCTTCCTGCAGCTGTTGTGAGATGATTTGAGATAACAGTACTGAAAGGGACTTAGCACCGTCTTGGCACATAACTGCTCGATTAGTCACCGTTTGCATCCAGCAGTGCGAATCTAGCAGCTCCCTGGGAAGTTGCTCCCGTTTCCATTCCCAGAGGACTGGACGAGACTGAGGGGTCGCTGCATTCAGAGGGACAGATACAAATGGGATAAATGCATAATACTGACAACAAATACAGCCCCATTTATGGAGTATTTATGACATAGAGGTGCCCTCCTGAGCCCTCTGCAACTGATAACAGACGCAATGCCCACAGCCACCCTGGAAGCAGGTACTATTTTATCCCCATTTAACAGATGAGGAAATCGAGGCAAAGGAATGGTCTGGGTCACATGGCTAAAAAGTGGCTGGGCCAGGCAGCCTGGAGCCACTCGAAGGCCACGGGGCAGCAGAGGAGGGCCAGCCCAGCCAGGGGGGCGAGGCAGGCTTTGCTCCCAGGGCCAGAGGGGAAGTCGGTAAAAGGAAAAAAGTTTTGCTTTAGCTCCATTGCTGACATCCCCTAAACCAGCGATCCCTGCCCCAGCCTGCCCCAGCCTTTGCCGTGCTCTAGCGTCCTCGTAGCACACTGCGTCATCAGACAAAACCTTACCAGGCTAGGGAAACGGACAGAGGCCAATCAGAGAGCCCATAAAGCAGAGCTGAGTGTGTGGATTGCACCCCGGGCTCCCCGAGAAGGGGGAAGGGTAACAGCAGGCAGCCCCACAACACCCACCCCTCAGCCCAAACAGGCTTCGCCAGTCCCCCAAAGGGGCACGCTTCGATCCCCCATTCGAGCATCCAATCCAAGTCCTGTGCTCCGGACCGGGCCTTGGCTGGGCCCTAGGGACAGGAAGGCAAAGGCCAGTGAGCAGGCAGACCGCTCTTGCGGTGCCCGCGATCTCCCAGGGACACGGCAAGTGGGCCCATGTGTGTAACAGCCTTTCACAGGCAAAGTGGCAAAGCACTGTCGGGGCTGAAGAGGACTTAAACTCCTCACCCATGAATGACGCCAGATGGTGCATGCCTCCACGCCTCTGCCGCGCCCTCCTGCCACCTGCAGTGCCATCCACCCGTCCAGCAAGTATTTATCGAGCTTCTGTGATACACCAGGCATTGGGGAAACGAGGATAATTCACTGCAGATATGGCTCCTGCCTTCACAGAGCCCGATATGCCTAGGGAACTCCTACACATACCTCAAACCCTTACTCTAATGCCCTCTCTGCTCCATTAAGCTTCCTCACTCCTCCGAGCAGTGAGTTGCTTCTTTTCCAGTGTTCTAGCATTCTATAACTTCACTTGTAGAGAAGAGAGACAGGGAACCACCAGCCATTGAAAACTCACTCTGTCCCAGACAGCGCATTAGGGACGTCACAGGCAACTTCCTTCTCCAGGCTCTCAGCAACTCTGCGAGGGAACAAATCGTCCCCCTTTTCGCAGAGGAGAAGATGGGCTCAGAGAGGCTAAGTCTCTAGCCCAAGGTCACACAGTCAGCTGGTAAGTGAGAAAGCAGGGACAGGTGCCTAAGGCAGTCCTGCTCCAAGGTCAGTCATTGCGCATGCTGCGGACGCCTTGAAGGCAGGGGTGGTGGGTCACACTGGAATTGCCCGGATCTCAGCACAGCAGGGCACACAGTGGGTGCTCCGCTCCGGCAGGAGCGCCCTGGAGCCCGGCTGGGGCTGTACTGCTCTCCTCAGGGCCTAGGTGGCGACGTGTGCGCTCCTGTTCCCGGCCCCTGCAGGCGTCCACCTTCAGCTGGGGATCTGACCGAAGAAAGGCACTTTTCTCCTTCCCCAACTCCCTATCCCAGGAAGCCTCGGGGACCAGCACAGCCTCTGTCCCTGCTGACTGGGGTTCCCCCCACCCCGGCTGATGTTTGCCAACATGGTGAGGCTTGGAATGGGCCAACTCCTTCCCCACAATGTTTTGGGGAGCGGGGAGCAGGGGGTGTGGGCAGGGCTTACTCACATTCACAGTCAGACCAGTAAGCCGCAGGCTGAAGGACCCAGGGGTCAGCCCAGGACCCGTCCTTGCTGGTCTCCCCACCCCCTCTGCCCCAGTGGGGCCTCCCCCAACCCCAACAAGGCCAAGCGCTGCTCCCTGCAAAGCTCCAGAGCCAAGACACAACACCCCAGCCACCTGCCTTATCCGGATGGGAGACAGAGACCAGGAGAGGGACAGGGACAGGATCTTGTCCGAAGTGCCCCGCAAGCGAGGCGGGAGCTGGAGTAGAACCTAGATTTCCTGATTTGTATCCTCAGCAATTTCCAGCACAGTCTGAAGCTGTTTCTACAGGGCCCCGGGGGCAACTGAGAAAAATGCAGTCCAACCAGTTATCTGATGCAGTAATAATAAAAATAACAACAACTCCCATTTCTGCCTGGTTTTCAGCCTTTCACCTGCATTACCTCACCTGTCCTCTCACCTGCTGGGGGAGGGGCACGCCACTGTCCCTCATTTGCTCTACTGGGGGGAGGAAGGGGCTTACCCAACTTCCAGGAGTGTAGGGACCAGGTCCCAGACCCTAGGCCCAGAGTCACCGAAGGAAGGATGGGGACGTGGAGAGGCATGATGGGAGTGGGGGAGGCAGGGAAGGCTGAGCTTCGAGGGGGACTCGAGCTAGGAAGCGCAGGTTGGGGGAGGCTCAGAGTGTCTCTCCTCCTCCCAGCCTCTGCTCTGGCCCACCCCACTGCACCTCTGCCAGGCTCTGTCCCCAACAGCTACGTCTCCCTCCCTCTCCCCTCCCCTCCCCTCCTGCGGCCCCCAGGGAGCTAGCTAGGCCCCCACTGACCATCAGATCTAGTTTTCTCTGCCTGACTTAGGCAAATCCCTTCCTTGATCTGGGACTCAGTTTGCCCATCTGTAACATGAGAGGGTCGGGCTTTGGGTTTGGCCTTTCAGCTCTCGTGGTCTGACCCCTCTAGGGAAAAGCGGGAGGGCAAGGTAAACAAAGGGCACGGGGCACGGGAAGAGCAGTGTATCGGGCATGGACCAAGTGCCAGGTTCTCTGCTGGTGGCTCGGGGCAGGCAAAGGCAGTTGCTGCCCGGGAGGCTCAGGGTTAAAGACACTCTTTTCCCTACCCTCCTGAGCCTCAGTTTCCCTATGTGTCTAGTGGGGATGATAAACCTACCTCACAGAGCTGTAGGCCGAGCCCACTGTGATAATGTATGTAAAGTGCCTCACCCAGCACCCACCACCCAGCACTCAAAACTGTCATCATCACCATCGTCATCACCGTCTATCCCCTCCTTCTGGTCTGGTCCCGCCCGTGCAGGGCTCAGCCTTGAAAGGAAGCTCCCAACCTGACATCAGCGAAGCCAGGGTGCTAGCCCCAGCTCTGCCACTAACCCACTGAGTGGCTCAAGCCTCAGTTTCTTCACCTGCAAGACGAAGCCAGCAAAAATCTGCAGGAAAAGTTTTACCGACATGCAGTGAGACCGCTTGAGGAAAGGTGCCTGGTACGAGCCTGGCCGATGGAAGTTGCCGGTGAGCGCTTGTTTCCTTCCTTCTTTGTTGAATCAAAATGAGATTTTATGACTGAGTAGAGCAAATACGCAATAATGCTACAGCTAATATATGTATTTTTTGAGATAGGGTCTTACTCTGTCACCCAGGCTAGAGTACAGTGGCACAATCATAGCTCACTGCAACCTCAAACTCCTGGGCTAAGCAATCCTCCCACGTTAGCCTCCCAAGTATCTGGGACTACAGGTGCGTGCCACCACGCCTAGCTAATTTTTTAAATTTTTTTGTAGAGACAGGGTCTCATTATGTCGTTCAGTCTGGGGTCTTGAACTCCTGGCCTCAAGCAATCCTCTCGCCTCAGCCTCTCAAAGTGTTGGGATTACAGACCTGAGCTACCTCGTCTGACCTATAGCTAATATTTAATGAGCACTTACCATGTGCCTGAGACTGGCCTAAGGATTTTGCTAATTTATCTCAATCGTCCTAGACAACACTGTGAGGTGAACAGAGCCGTTATCCCATTTTACAGAGAGGGAAACTGAGACGCAAGGGAAGCAAAATGCCATCCTCTCAAGGCCTCCAGTGTTGCTTAAAGCCCATGGAGAGTAAACACTTGAGTTTATCAAGTAGCTACTGTGTACAGTGTTTTAATCCCGTCCCTATGTTAGTTTCTTCAATCCTCCCAACAACGCCACAGGGTAGCTACTGTCATCGACCCCATTTTATAGGCAAGAAACTGAGCCGCTCATCTAATCAGCGCATGACTGAGCCAGAGTCAAACCCAGGTCTGGGTGACTGACTCCTCCACCTCCGCCCCAGACCCCACTTGGAGTCTGGCACTCGCATGGAACCTCAGCACCACCCCGGGTGTAGGCCAGACCTTCAGGGCTCCAGGGCATTTTGGGGAGATGACTTCTCATATTGGGTACCCCGTAGGAGCTGGGGGTCTCAGGTGGGGAGAAGCTACATTCTCCGGGAGGACAAACTTGCTCCCCCAACCCCACCAGTTCCCCAGACGGGCAGGGAACAGGTGCACACGTCCGCGGCCCTGTGCTAGGTGAGGGGGGAGCTTGTTTGGCAGCCGCAGCCCTGCGTGAACAAGAAACCCAGCCTGCGGCCCCTCGGCCCTGGCGGGAGATTAACTAAACAAATACCCGAACAATCTCGATTTCAACACTCGGGGAGGGGGCCGCGTGTCAGGGCGCAGGGGACAGGAGGGAAACGCAGAGACATTTTACCACCTAAATAACTTTCCCTCTGTTTAGTTTCACACAAATGTACACTCAAGTGCTCGCAATCTTTTTTTTTTTTTACATTTTTATTTTATTTTGACAAATGCTCAAACTTTCCTGCCACAAATTATTCTTGGCCAGGTTACAAGTCGAAAGGCCGTGTGTATCCTTGCTTGACAAAAAGAGAAGGGGGCGGCAAAGGGAGGGTGCTTATGAAATATTTTGGTTGTGGCTTTGAGGCAGGAATTCTTTCTTCATTTTCCCGACGGTGCCTTTGCCGGGAGCCCGCGAGTTCTCACCCTCTTGCACACGAGCCGTTTCGACGTGGTCTAAATCCTTCCACCGCTGTGCTCACCTCCAGCTGCCCTAACGGGATTTCACGGTCCTGGTTTCACCGAGCCAATTTGGAATGGCATGTGGGGAGGGCAGACCGGAGCTGGCATTGACGCATTGCGCCTCGCCCAGTCCCAGCAGGGTCGCGCGCCAGGATGGGCTGGAGGGTCCCGTCTGCCGCGCCAGGGGTCAAGGCACAGCTTCCGGGTGGACCCAAGGAAGGGGCTGACTCCGACCCCCCGAGGTGGGAAGAAGAGGAGAGCTGTCCGGTTCACCTCGACCCTGCCCCGTCCACTATCCGGCAGATCTGGCCCCGCACCCCTCCCCAGCTGCGTCCCTGCCCCTCCATCCTCCGTGACTCCCCTCCAGCCTCATCACTTCCCAAACATGCCAAGCTTTGCCCACCCCGGGGCCTGGGCCTGAGCTCCTCCCTCTGTCCGGGATTCCTAGGCTCTACTCTTCTCGGGGAGGTCTCGGCTTGACTGTCACCTCCTCTGAAGTAGAGATTCTGATGTCGCTTCAGGAATTTTTTCATTTTATGAGCGTGATGAGTGAGTTCATGGAGTTGGGATGTATAATTATGCAGTCGTTTTATTGATTAGCAGCTCGAGGCTGTTATTGGTCACCGCGGCTCCTTGTTGGCTGGCTTCGGAACACTTAGGCCATTTCTTCTGGCTTCATTGGTCTATGTTCTGGTTTTTTGCTGGTCCTACCTAACTAAAGTGAATAAATGAATGAGTGAGCAGATGAGTGAATGAGTGAATAAGTGAATGAGTGAATGAATGAACAAGGGAATGAATGAGTGAATGAGTGAATAAATGATAGTGAGTAAATTCATGAACGAGTGAGTGAATGAACACGAGTGAACAAACGCGCAGAGCAATGAATGAGTGAATGAGCATGGAAGCTGGCCGGAGACGAGGCCGCAGCTCAGCTGGAGAAATCGGTGCTCCCTTCAAACTCTCCTTTGGGAGGAACATCCTGCAGCCACCGGGGAATCTATTCAAAGTTGATTCCTTTTTTTTTTTTTTTTTTTTGAGACAGAGTCTCACTGTGTTGCCCGGGCTAGTGTGCCGTGGCGTCATCTTAGCTCACAGCAACCTCAAACTCCTGGGCTCAAGCGATCCTCCTGCCTCAGCCTCCCAAGTAGCTGGGACTACAGGCATGTGCCACCATGCCCGGCTAGTTTTTTATATATATTTTTAGTTGCC
>CAUYSK010033704.1:0-10220 GCA_963575035.1 Avahi laniger | reverse complement strand
TGTGTACACAAAGAGTGCAATGTGCACCACGCAATGGGATGGACATATTTGAAACCTGGACTGAGGGGGGCAGGGGGGGCAAGGGCAACACACGTAACCTAAACATCTGTACCCTCATATTATGCTGAAATAAAAAAAAATGTTTTATGTTGAAAGTAAAAGATAACTTGTTCTCAACTCTACAAATATATTGCCTGAACTACTCACTCACAATAACAGAAGAGGGCTGCTGGTCTGCTGCAGGGAAAGGGCAGGAACATCTCTAAATTGAGTCCTGACAGAAAGTTGAGATTTTAAGTTAGAGAGACCAGATGAAACATTGCAAAGGCAAAAGCAGGGTTAAAAAAACAAAAAAAGGAGAAATCAGAAGTCAGGAGTCAGGACCCAGGAAAGAACTGGAAAGTAAGAAAGCAAGCTGTAACAAGCCATGGAGGGTCTCTGACCAATCGCTGCCTTCAGTGTTAATTCACCAGTGGGTACGTGAGCATGTCAAGACTGCTTAAAAGCATATAACAAAAGAAGACACAAAGGGAAGAGTGGTCAGATTTTTCAGGTTCCAAAGGTAATCAATATGCTTCCCATCCACATTCTGCTGATCTTCTCCATATGTAACACTGGTGACTTTCCCCTTTTGGAAATCCACAGTCCTCCCTCTGATCCAAAAATACATCCTCTGATTCTTTTATTTCCTCTTCTTTCTCCTTAACCTGCAATTTTGGGCATTCTACTGAAATGTCTTTCTTAGAAAGTGTATCTGTCCTACTCTCTTTAGGCAGATGACTCTCAAATCTATAATCCTGAGCCTTTCACATAATGTTTATGCACTGAATGTAAGAGTTCACATGAATATATACGATTGAATTCATCATTTCTCCTTATGCAAACAAGCAATCTCAATTTTTTTTCTTTTTGTCTTTTCTATTGTCATATTATTCTCCCAATCTTTTGACCATGAAATCCATTATTAATTTTCAGTGACCCACATGTACTAACTCATCTTCTAACTCTCTCTAGCCATCCATTCCCTATCATCATGTTGGTCCTGGCCCTTTGTAACCAAGGCTACAGTTACTACAAAGGCCCTTGCTGCTTCTCCTGGCCCCAGGTATCTCTGCTGCCCTCCCTCCTGTCTACCATTAAACTAACCATCCTAAAACATAGTATTTGTTACATAATATTTGCCAAAGTAAAGGACTGTTATCCAAAATGCAAAGCTTAAAACTCAAAGATAAGAAAATGAATAATCTGATTAAAAACTGGGCAAAAGATCTCAATAGATATCTCACCAAAGACACACACATGGCAAATAAGCATATGAAGACGTGCTTAACATCATTAAGGATTTGCAAATTAAAACAAGATACCACTACATATATAGTAGAATGGCCAAAATCTAAAACACTGACAATACCAAACGCTGATGAGAATGTGGAGAAATGGGAACTCTCAGTCATTGCTGGTGGGAATATTACAGACAGTTTTGGAAAACAGTTTCACAGTTTCTTACAAAAGTAAACACATTCTTATAATACAATCCATCAATCGCACTCCTTGGTATTTACTCAAATGAGTTAAAAACTATGTCCACACAAAAACGCATGCAAGGATGTTTATAGCAGCTTTATTCAAATTGCTAAAATGTGGAAGCAACCAAGACGTCCTTCAGTAGATGAATGGATCCAGACACGGGAATATTATTTAGCGCTAAAAAGAAATGAGCTAGTAAGCTATGAAAAAACATGGTGGAACCTTAAATGCATATTACTAAGTGAAAGAAGCCAATGTGAAAAGGCTACATACTATAGAATTTCAACAATAAGATTCTGGAAAAGGCAAAACTGTGGAGACAGTAAAAAGATTAGTGGTTGCCAAAGGTTGGGGGGAGGGAGGGAGGAATAGGCAGTACACAGAGGACTTTCAGGGCGGTGAAACTATTCTATGATATTATAATGGTAGACACATGTCATTATACATTTGTCAGAACCCACAAAATGTACAATACCAAAAGTGTAACCCTAATGTAAACCATTATCACTTTAGGTGATAATGATATGTTAATGTAGGTTCATGGATTCTAACAAGATTTTAATAAATGTACCATTGTCCTATAGGATATTGACAGTGGGGGATGCTGTGGGTATTGGACCTCCTCCAATACGGGGGATAAGAACTCCGTATTTTCTGCTTAATTTTGCTGTGAACCTAAAATTGCTCTAAAAAATTTAGACTATTAAAAAAAAAAATCTGTATCCTTAACAATTGAGTCCTCAGTTCCCCTCCCCTGCCCAGATTCCGAAGGCCAGAAGTCAGGCTTTATAGGTCCCTGGTAGGAGATTAAAGAATTCTCTGGAGAAAATGAACCATCCAAAGAAAATGCCTATACATACTGACATTTGGATGTGTTCAATTAAGAACAAAACAAATCTGATGGGCTTCTATGTTCCACCATCAATACAGATGAAAGGACCAGTGCTCTACTGAACAACAACTACCAACTAACTCACAAAATCTCCAATTTTCTTGAACCTACCAGAGAGCTGAAATCACAATGCAACCTACTGGCTTTCGATCTAAGAAAAGCCCCCAAGGACAGACAGAACACAGCAGCACTGGCTCGCCGGTGGCAGAGCACAGAAGGAAAACGGGAATGTCATACAATGGGTAAGAATTCAGCATGGGCAAATGTGAGAACATAAAAGCCCAGGAAGCCACAGGCACAATCGAGTGTGCCTACTCACAGTCTCTCTTCTGTGACCTCAATGGGTGATCATGAGAAAAACTGCTGACTGGGCAGGAGATCAGAGAAAGTCTTCTCAGCAAGACAGGACTGCCACTGCAGGGAAACACAAAAACTCCACCCAGATCCTTCTCATCTACAGCACAAAAGCCCCAAGCTGTTAGGGTGAAGGCAATAAACCCTCTTTCTCCACCCCCAGGGCACATGTAATATCCTACGGAGGCTGGGGGAAAAGAAACCGTCTGGGGAAAGGACAGGAAACCACTGAATGTAAATGGAAACAGAACATATCAAAACATGTAGCATGCAGCTCAAACAGAGATTGGCAAACTAGGTTTGCAGCCCATTTATGTAAATAAAGGAACACAGCCATGCCTATTCATGTACATATTATCTATGGCTGCTTTCCCACTCTACTAGTACATCTGACTAGTTGCTGTAAACTACATTGAAAATAAGATCTCAAATCAATAACCTAAATACATACTTTAAAGAACCAGAAAAAGAAAAGTGAACTAAACTCAAAGCTAGCAGAGGAAGAAAATAATACAGAAGCACATGCATGGAGAGAAAGGCCATCAGAGGACACAGCAAGAAGGCTCCCAAATGCAAGCCAAGGAGAGAGGCCTTAAGAGAAACCGATCCTGCCAACAGGGTACCTCAATCTCAGACTTCCAGGCTCCTCAGAACAGTCAATGCTCCGGGAGGGGATGCTCTATCAGCCTGGGTCTTGAAAGAAAAAAGATAAGGGGCAGAGCTGTCAGTGACCCAAAATAGACATCTTAGACATCTGAGAGAAATAAACCTTTTTTGCTATAAGCAAAAAAAAAAAAAAAAAAAAAAAGATTAGAGATAGATAAATGGAGAATAGAAAAAAGTAGAGAGAACCAACCATCAACCAACATTTTTACTCATGCCTTAGACGGTCCTATGTCCAAAAAAAAAAAAACAAAAAAGAAGGATAATGTTCCAAAGATCCCATGCTATCAAACAGAATGGAGTATAAAGTGTCCTCAGCCAGGAAGAGGGAAGATGAAGCCAGAATAATATTCCAGCAGCTGACTGGTACCTTCTTTTCAGGAGGCCCTTGGCAGGGTGCTGATTGTTCTGCATTTATGACTTACCTGCCTCTGACTTCAAGAGGCAGTACATCAAAAGCAAGAATTTCCTGGGTCACATAGCAAGTGAGTGAAGCCAATATGTCTGACATTTCTCTAATATTTGGGAGAGGTGGTATCAGACCCTGTCTTGCTGGTACATACCCCAACACTGTGCCTCTGAATAGGCAGGAATGCAAAACAGACCTTAAGAAGAGCTGTACATGGTATATCACAGAAGCCACAAGACTTTAGAATCTACTGTTAAGAATACCCTGCTGTTGGTTTGAGAGATGGAGTAAGAATGGAACCATTATAATGTGTTATCTTGTCTGATCACAGGACTCAAATATAGGCTTCTGAATAAGAACTTCGATGTTGGTAAAATTTAATGACATAACTCAGGTAGGATTGGAAGATTATTTTATGTAACAGATACTAAGCACTGTAGACTCTGGTTACATGTGGTAAGATACCCTCTTTGAAAGGCTGGAGTCTTCAAAGCCATCCGAGGCCTAGATTTCCAAACAGCAGTATCTGTGCATTAGACTCAGATCCCAGGGTGAGATGCAGATTCCCTGAGTATCTCCTGCATATAAGTCAAGGACTGAAAATAATTTCAGTTGCCCATTTTGGATACAGACACCTATAGTCTAATTTTTTCATTTCTTCCTTTCATACCTAAATGTGTGCAAAAGAATGAAAATATACAAATGTGTCACCTAAGAGTTCTTCTAAGTACTTTTTCCCTCATCCCTCTCTCCATCCCTATGAAGCCATTATTGGGTCCTGTCAGTTCTACTTCCAAAATACCTCATGAATCTCTGCACTTACCTGTTTCCACTACGACCACCCTAGTGCAAGCTACCACCAACTCTGGCTCTAGGACCAGGACCACTGTAGTGCTCTCCTAACTGATCTTCCTGCTGTCCCTCATGCTGGACGGCAATACATTCCTTAATCAGCAGTCAAAGTGGTTGTCTCAAAACATAAATCGTAACATAACCCTTGCTTACAATCTACTAATAGTTTCCCATGACACGTGTACAGAAAAAAAAAAAAAACAACCAAACTCTTTTTTGTGGCCTTCAAAGTTATACCTGATCTGGTCCCTATTCCTGACCTAAGCCGGAATCTACTTTCACCAAATGACTCAACAAATCACCACCAGAGACAGAACAGGAAGCAGCACTAGCTGGAAGGATTAGTACCACACAGGCTGCAGAGGTAGTAGAGGCTTTGTGCAAAACTCACAAAGCATCTGAATTTATATGTATTGAGTCTTAAAGGAAGGTACCGCAACATAATGAATCAACTAACGGTCAAGTTACCAACGCATTTCACTGAATTCAATAAACATTCCTTTCTTTGTAAGTAACAGAGAACCACTGAAGGAATTTAAGCAGAGGAATAACTTGATCTGACTTGCATTTTAAAAATAAAATTCTCATTGTATTGTGGAGGATAGATATATTGGATGGTGTTTGATTAAAGAACTGTCAAAAGGCATCAAAATAACTCAGGAAAGAGCCCTGAAGTTCTTCCTAACATAAACCTTGGGGTGGAGACCTGAGACCTGATTAAAGAGCAATTTTGGCAGTCATACATAGCAAGAAAATCTGGTGGTTGATTAAAAGTGAGAGGAGAAATATACTCTCCCAGATGTTCAGTCTGTTAATGAGGTGATATACCTCTATAAATTTCATTTTATCTTCAATCAGGGTTTATACCTTATGAATTACAGAAGGCTTGTACGGTACCTATTGTTAACTAAAAAAAATATAATGAGGTTTATACTTTGGAAAAAGGAGACCTCTATTTCTCACGAAGGGTAGCAACCTATCAGGTGGCCATTCAAACAGGCTGGAAAGCAGAGCCCTGGCCAGAAGCCAGGCATGCATGCGTCAAAGGACAGACAAAAGGAACAAGAATTTATAATGTGCAGGATGGTCAAATAAACATATTCAACAAGCTATAGAAGTCATAAACATTTATGAAAAGGAAAATCATGTGCATTTGTAATTGTGCTTTGTCTCTCCCATTCAGTCATGGCTGGGACTCAGTGTTAAGGTGTTTCTGGGGTCCTCTTGGTTGAGAGGGGTCTATTCAGTTAGCAGAGGGCTTAGGATTTTATTTTTAGTTCACACTACTAACTGAAATTACTAACATGCCCTCCAGACAGTGACCTGCTGTTTCAGATAAATCTGGCTAGAATGGGCTATAACTCTGACACCTCTGACTCCCATGTCTGTATCTCTGCTCTTAGCTCCTATCTTCCCAGCAGAACAGGTACTTCTAACACATCGCCCCAAATTTCTCTATGTAACAGCCTAAGGCTAATTGTGCTTAACCATTTTTCTGCCCACAACCAAGGGATACTGCACTCCCATTAGTAACTTTTGGGTATAGGGGTAAGGGGTAATATAAGAATCACTAAGTGGTCCTTTAAAAAACTACACATTTGGAACTTCTTCAGAGTCTGAGTTAAAAGCAGAGGGGTGGCTGCAACTGTGGATGGTAACCTCCATGGGATACCACAAAAAACTACACACTCCCGTCCCCCATCCTGATGGCCACCCATACACCCAACAACAGAGGAGACTGAGACGAAAAAAGATTGTCAACCACCTACTGCTTTACTAAATACAAAGTTAAGGGCCAATAAAATTAATTCAGTAATTAAAGAGAAGAAATACTATGCCAACCTATTTTATAAGCATAAGAATTCTGAAATGTAACAGTAGTAGCCCAAACTAAATTCTAAGGAAGTGTCTGTGCTTTGAAATATTTTTTCTGTTGTTTCCCATGGCGATAAACATTTTCAGGTCTCAATTTACTTCTCAGCAGGAACTACACATAGTTTAATGAGACGAATATTATGATGCTCTCCCTACTGAGAAAATCTCAGTGCCATTATGAAAGGATTTGAAGGTAATGAAGTTCTAGGAAAGAACTTTAAAGTTCTCAACATTCAAATATTTTAGACGAAAAAAATTCATATTTAATTTAACGACAACCTCCCCTAATACATTCCTCTTTCTACTAACCCAACTCCAATTTTTTTTTTTTATAGACAATTTTAAAGAAAATACGTAACCCTGAAAGGGAAGCTAAGGTAAATGCCTAAATTACACTCGAAATAAATCATGCTTTGGCAGTTAGTCTGTTCAGGCTGCTATAACAAAACTACCATAAACTCGGCATCTTATAAACAACAAAAATTTATTTCTTACAACTATAGAGGCTGGAAAGTCCAAGATCAAGATGACAGCAGATTTGGTGGCTGATGCGAGGGCCTGCTCCTTACAGATGGTGCCTTCTATGTATTCCCGCATGGTAGAAACGGCAAATGAGCTCCCTCAGGCCTCTTTTATAAGGGAAGTAATTCCATTCATGAGGGCTCTACCCTTAGGACCTTATCACCTCCTAAAGGCCCCATCTCTTAATACTACTGAATTAGGGATTAGGTTTCAACATAGGAATTTTGCGGGACACAGATATTCAGACCATAGCAAGAGTATTCCAAAGTGTAACATAGTAGATGACTTTAGGTAATCAATATTTTATTTAATATTTATGTATTTATTTCAATAGTCATTAGAAAAAAACATAAGTAGCCCACCATATCTATGAAGTCATATTAGCTACTCTTAGGACAAGATTAAAGTAAGCAGAGGAATTTACATAGACTTCTTGCCTTAAAGGCCCTTTACTCAGGCACACTCATGTTTTGAGTAATGAGTAACTGAACCTTGTAACAATTTTTTTTTTAAATAACAGCTTTGAGATATAATTCACATAGCAGAAAATTCACCCCTTTCAAGTTTACAATTCAGTGGTTTTGAGCAAATTCACAAGGTTGTACAACCATCACCACTATCAAATTCCAGAATATTTTCATCACCCAAAAAAGAAACCCCATAACCATCAGCATTTCTTCCCACTACAGCTTTCTCACAGCCCCTTGCAACTGTTAATCTATGTTCTGTGGCTGTGGATTTGCCATTCTGGACATTTCACAGAAATGGAATCATACAATATGTGGCTTTTTGTGTCTGGCTTCTTTCATTTAGCACAATGTTTTCAAGGCTCATCCGTGTTGTAGCATGTGTGGGTATTTCATTTCTTTTCATAGCTGAATAATACTCCACTGTATGTATATACCATATTTTTCTCATTCATCAGTTGATGGACATTGGGTTGTTTCCCCTTTTTAACAATTACAAATATGTTAATGCTGCTATGAACATTTGCATACAAGTTTCTATGTGGACGTATGTTTTCAATTTTCTTGGATATATACCTAGGAGAACTGCTAGGTTATATGGTAACTCTGTTTAACCTTTTGAAAAATTGCCAACTATTTTCCAAAGTGACTGCACCATTTTACAAACCCACCAACAATGTAAAAGTGTTCCAATTTCTTCACAACCTTACCAACACTTTATTGTCCATTTTTAATTACAACCATCCTAGTGGGTATGAGTGGTATCTCATGGTTTTTACTTACAAATCTCTAATGACTAGTGGTGGTTACCTAATTCTTTAAAAGTATACGTGGTACAGATAGTATATACCTCTGGTATAAAATTTCACATACTGCATTTTTTTGGGCATTACAACATACTTTGTGGCCCTCTGATACTTTCTGCAATGGTGTGTTTCATCATGGGCTTTGACCCTTTTCAGCTCCTGTCTTAGCTACCTGCCCAAACGCATGTCCCTTGTCTAATAAACCTGCTCTTTTCTTTCTCCTCCTAAAAAGTCCACAATCTCCACTTCTTCTCTAAGGCCTGGTCTTTATTATATTCCTGCTCCCATCTGTTACCAGGTATAAATGGGAACAGAGATATAATAAACACATTCAGAGGAGTTTAGATGTGATGTAGTAAACCAGTAGTTCCCAACATTTTTAGCACCAGGGACGAGTTTCACAGAAGACAATTTTTCCATGGACCATGGGTGAGGGAGAGATGGTTTTGGGATGATTCAAGCACATTACACTTATTGTGCAGTCAAATCTCTCTGACAATGATAATCTGTATTTGCAACTACTCCCCAGGATTAGCATCACCGCCTCAGCTCTACCTCAGATCATCAGGCATTAGATTCTCATAAGGAGCATGCAACCTAGATCCCTCACATGCCAGTTTACAGTAGAGTTCATGCTCCTATGAGAATCTAATGCCATCTCTGCTCTGACAGGCGGTAGAGCTTATGAGATGATGTGAATGACGGGGAGTGGCTATAAATACAGATGAAGCTTCACTTGCTCAACCACCACTCACCTCCTGCTGTACAGCCCTGTTCCTAACAGGCCGTGAACCAGTACTGGTCTGTGGCCCGGGGGTTGGGAACTGCAGTGGTACACGACAAAGAAAAAATAAATACTTATGCAGGGGATTACATTTATTAATAGTACTATATCACTATGCAAGATAAACTGAAATAGAAGAGTATGAAAGTCAGGAAACTTTGCAAAAATAAGGTCTACATTGATTCCTACCTGGGGGAATGGAAATGAAATGGAAAAATCTAAAAGATATTCCAAAGGAAAAAATGAAGACACTTAAAAGTAAAAAGAGAAGAGGAAAATTTAACTCCAAAGTTCTACTCTAAAAGAGTAGATTTAAGGTATGGTCAGACAGAAATGCTAGAGTTGAGAAAGGAAATTAGGTTTTTTGGGTTTTTTTATTTATTCTTTGGCATATGGGGGATGTCTGATGGAGAAGATGGTTAATTTGATTTTGGACATGTGGCACTGAGGCAATGGCAAATGAAGTCTCAAACGATGAAATGGATAAAAGCTTCCTTAAATAAATGTAGGGTTCTACCATTCCACAGCAACATTTTATGATCACCAGAATCTATTTCTTGTCTTATCCATGTACATTATTTGGCATTAGGCATCAAACTAACTGGCTACTAAATCATGGTTCTAGTACAGAGTTAGTTTATCAACTCTATCACTAAAATCTTCAAATATCTCCAAGGTTAAAACTATTCATACACAATCTACTAGGAACTTCCTTAGTTTTTGTTAGGAACTTCTTTCCTTTCCAAGGTGACTTGAATTTGGGCATTCACAACATGACAAGTATTTATACTGTGATATAATGAAGCCAAGAGACAAAAACAGAAAAGCTGAACTATTGTAAACATCAGTATTAGAATCGTGAAATCACTAACCTTCTTAGATTGCCCCCACATTGAACTATATCCCATATAAACCTGGTCTGCAGAATCTACAAATAACTCAAGCAAATCGGTAAGAAAAAATCATACCACCCCATAAAAAAGTGGACAAAAGACATGAACAGAAGCTTTTCAAAAGAAAATAGACTAATGGCCAACAAACATGAAAAAATGCTCAACATCTCTAATCA
>CAUYSK010033703.1:0-30303 GCA_963575035.1 Avahi laniger | reverse complement strand
ACACAAAAGATGAACATCCCAGTAAGAAGAATGAAGCAATCTACATAAAGAATCATTAAGCTAAAAGAGCCATAAAGATTTAGGTATAAAGTTGAAGTAAAGTAAGGGCTTAGAAAGTGCATGACTGTTACTTTTGTGGCCTCCTATAACATGAGTGCCTCCAATTATATCTTACCTGCCCTTCTGCCGTGGTCCATATATACAGAACACCAGTGTGTCTTAAGGACAAAGACTGGTGATAGATTCTCAACATTCAATAAAGCAAAATTTTATGAAGGCAGGAACTGTGACTACAAACCTTAACAACTAGTAGGTCCTGGCATATAGTAGGTGCTTAATAAACATTTTTTAATTGAATGAAATTAACAAGTGCATCTAAAATGTTGTTGTTCTCAGGGAATTTCAGATGGTGGTCTTTTCAGATACTTTTCCTTCAGTTTCAGCACTGTATGTTGAGTGGTAGTGTCATATTTGAACGGTATGATCAGAGTGTTAGATTTACTTCATATATAAAGAAGAAAAAAATGAAAGTATATCCTACATGATACATGTACCAATACTTCTTATAAAATAAAAGCATATAGACTATAAAAATGAAAATTTCATTTTATTTTAAAACATTGATAAAACAAAAACTTTGAAGAGTATTTGCTATCAATTTCTGCATTATTGATGAAATTGTTTATCTCTTCATTAAATATCCTCAAACCTCACTACCTCCTCTCTTCTCAGTCTTTCCAAAGACTGGTTAAAGCATAGATGATTAATGTATTATTAACATCTTTCTAAAGATGGAATTTTGAGCCTGAAATATCCTCAAATGTTTACCCAGCATAATTCTACTTTCTACTGCCTTCTGGTTCCAAAGCTACTGCATCATGTGGCTTTCCTCTTCCTTTAATTAGAGAGAGGGATGGAGAGATCACCATCTCAACAGGACCTAATTTGCTCTTTCAGAGTTACTCCTTAAGTATATAATATCACTTGGCTGCTTAAGGAGACAACTCTTGTTATTTTTTCTGCACATGTAAACAAAACAAAATATCTTGAAACTGATAAATAGGCTTCTTCACAGCTTATTAGAACTATAGTCCTCTTTGAAAATGACAAAACATTTGAAAGTCCCAGATTCTGGCGGTGCTAAAAGTACAAATGATAACCTAAAATTGTCTTCACATACTGCTAGTTAAACCTCAATGGGGATTAATATGCCACACACAAACACTGGTTCCTTTGATGGCATGGTATTTTCTGTTTTATGAAAGAACTTTAATCTTTTTCAAAGTGTTGGCTCTGAAATTAGAAACTTCTCAAAATATTTTCTGATCTCTGTAAGCCCAATAACTGCTATTCAAGATCTTGAAGGAAATGGCATTTTGCACAAAATTATTCTTTTAAACTCCTTTTCAATTAAATCACATAACAGATGGAGGTGGGAGGGAGTTTGCACTGGCAGAGAAAATAATAGAAATGAGAACAGCAAATAAAAGGCAGATGATTTTTCAGGAGCTCATACAATATTTTAGACTTTCAAATCAACAATTAAAAGGGAGAATCCTAAACTTCCAAATGGTTTGGTATGATTATAAAACAGTAAGACAGCTCCCTAAAAATAGTGTTATCTTTTTTATTCAGCATAGTCCCTTTTTCTGACAAAAAAATCGCTGTCAGAAACCAAGCATCTAAATTTCCTCCAAAACAAGTTCTGCTCTAATTAAAATAATGATGAGGAATTGTCCTCTCTCTGCTTTATCTCACCTCAAAATGGCACCTGTAGCTCTTCCTAAGAATTCAGGGACTCAGAAAAGCATGTTAGCCAAAACTCTACAATGTCACCATAGAATACTTTTAGTGTATGAACAAATTGAGATTTATGTTTCACTATGATCACTTGTTTCTACCATTTTTGTCTATTAATGATATAATTTTCAGAAATAACCAATATCAAACATGTTTAGCACTTAATCTCAGTTTGATCAGTAGTATAATATATAGTCCGCTATCTTACAAAAAAATCAAGGGATGTTAGCTTTAGTTTTTTTTTTTAAATCTTTTTCAAAGTTAATCAAGCACATGGTTAATGGTATTATTAATAATTAGTTTTTAAAGTATGTTTAAAAAAACAATTTGCTGCGACCGCCTTTCCTAAAGATATCCCACTTTCACTTATTCAGTTGATTTCTTTGGTATTTAAATAAATACATGAAAATAACTTACTTATATTACTACTTCTTGTCTTTCAGCTTTAAACATTATGCAATAAAGTTTCCACTAAGGTAGATGATACCTTAATTCTCTTCCTTCTAGCCCTCCAAAATACAAATGCTGAGTTTCCATTACTGTATTCTCTGATTGCGGTTACATAAAAATTTGGGTAAGATCAATATTTGAGGTTAATATCAATATGACTATTATGTACTATGCCATTCACAAGTGAGTCATGAAATATACTATGATTACATTCCATTTTATTTTATGCCTGACTTTTTATTTTTCTTGGAGTTAATCATTATATTGGATTTTTATTTGCTTCATTTTCCATGCTATTATTAGTGACTCAAACATCAATGTCCTCCCTCATTTTGAAATTACCCTCTTAGTATATTTAAACACACTGGATATTCTCATAATTCATTCTCTTAAAGTCTTTCTGAGGGCTTCTGATCTGTCACGATCTGGGGTGGCTCTTCTCTAAGCTTGCTGCAAGTTCTTGTATCATAATTTACCTTCACCTTCACCCTAAGTTTTCTTTTTATTTCTTTTTTGGATCCCCTTTTTCCTAGGTACTTTGTTTTCTGTGGACTGGTAAAGCCCATCTATTAGTAGTTTCTTAAAAATAGTACACAGAAAGTTCATTTTCAGAGACAATGCATCTCGGCAAGTAAATTAGTCTACCTTCATACTCAACTAATAGTTCATATTTAGAATTCTGTTATTAGATTGGCAATTATTTTTCTTCATAATTTTGAAGATGCCTTTCAACATTTCTAGCTTTGAATATTGCTATTGAGAAGTCCAATCTCTTTCTGATTATATTTTAAATTGAATGAGGAATTTTTGTTTGTCTATTTTCCAAGTTTCTGAATGCTTGTAGGATCTTATCTTTGATTTTAGCATAATAAAATTTCAAAATAGTAGTTAAGAGTCTTTGGGATCAAATCACAGTTCCATGTAATCTTGAGTTAATTATTCAACCACTGTAAATGTCTCATATTTAAATTAACATCATCTTTAAAAACGAGGATGATAATAATGTGCACCTTTGGAGGATGTTGCAAGCAGTAAATGGGTCAGTACATGAAAAGTGTTTAGAACCATGGCTGACATTGGGTAAGCACTCAGTAGACACTAAGTATTACTGTTGGTATGGGTCCACTTTTTTTAACATGCTGGAGCTTGATGAAACCAAACAATCTGCAAACTCATGTACTTTAGAGCTAATAAAATTACCTGAAAATTTTTTTGATTAGTTCCTCCCCTATATTTTCTAAGTTTTCTCTTTCTGGAATTTGGACTAATCCCTAATTGCCTTATCTTTTTTCTCTTATTTTTCATCTCTGTATGCTTTATTTTCTGGGATACATCCTCTATTCTATCTCCCACTTACTTGAGATTTTTTGTTTGTTTTCATTTCTTATAACACAGTTTTAATTTCCAGGATTTTTAAAAAATTTTTCTGTTTCACTATTACCCAACGTGTTCTTATTTTGTGTGTGTGTGTGTGTGTGTGTGTGTGGGGGTGTGTGTATGAATGTGTGTGTAAGTTTTCTTCTCTGTTCATGATCTGTTTCTGCTTGGCTATTATGGATAATGCTGCAATAATCATAGTAGAGCATATATCTCTTCAACATAGTGATTTCATATCTTTTGGATTATATAACCAGAAGAAAGATTGCTGGGACATATGATAGCTCTATTTGAAATTTTTGGGTGAACCTCCATACTATTTTCCACAATGATTACAACATTTTACATTCTCACAAACAGTGTAAAAGGGTTCTCTTTTCTCCACATTCTTACCAACGCTTGTTTACCTCTTGTCTTTTTGATAATAGCTATCCTAACAGGTATGAGGTGATATATCATTGTGGTTTTAATTTACATTTCTCTGATGATTAGTGATGCTGAGCATTTTACATATATTTGTTAGTAGTTTGAATGTCTTCTTTTTAGAAATTTCCATTTGAATCATCCTTTGCCAATTTTTTAGTCAGGTTATTTGTTATCTTGCTATTAAGTTGAGTTTCTTATATATTTTGGATATTAATCCCTTATCAGATTTGTTGTTCACAAATACTTTCTTCCGTTCCATAGGTTGTCTGTTCACTGTTGTTTCCTAAGTCTTTTAGCGTGATACAATCTCATTTGTCTATTTTTGCTTTTGTTGCTATGCTTTTGGGGTCATATCTCAAAAATATTTTCTCAGACCAATGTCAAGAAGCTTTCTCCAAATGTTTTCCTCTAGTAGTTTCACAGCTTCACATCTTATTTTTGTATATGGGGTGAGATAGGGTCCAATTTCATTCTTCCACATAAGAATATCCAGTTTTCTTGATATCATTTATTGAAAAGACTGCCCTTTCCCCATTATATGTTCTTGCCATCTTTGTTGAAGATTGGCTGACTGTAAATGTGCGGATTTATTTCTGGGGTCTCTATTCTGTTGCATTGGTCTATGTGTCTGTTTTTGTGCCAGTACTATGCTGTTTTGATTGCTTAAGTTTACATAAAAATTGAGCAGAAAGTTCAGAGTTCCCATATATTCCACTTACCTCCATAGTTTCCCCTATTATTTCATTGGTATGGTACATTTGTTACAACTGATGAATCAATGTTGACAATTATTATTAACAGTTTGCTTTTTATTTATTTTTTTGGCCTTTGAACAAAGCACTGGCATTCTAATTATTTATTTCAGTTGGACTTTACATTTATGACAGTTTGCATTTGAGTTTACCTTTGTGTAGCACAATTCTATGTATTCTGGCAAATGCACAATGTCATTTATCTACCTTTACCACATTGTACAGAAAAGTTTTAAAGTTTTTCTGCCTGAAAATTCCCTGTGCTACACCAATTCATCCCTCCCCTTCTTTCTTCCAAACTTAAACCCCTAGCATACATTAATTTTTTACTGTCTTTGCCTTTTTCAAAATGTCATATAGTTAGAATAACAACATATGTGAGCTTTTCAGACTGCTTCTTTTTCCACTTAGCAATATGCATTTAAGTTTCCTCCATAATCCTCTTTGTGGTTTGATGGCACATTTATTAATACTTTTGTATCTGAAAAATATTCTATTTTATGGATACACCATGGCTTATCCATTCACCTATTGAAAAGCATTTCGGTAGCTTCCATGGTTTGCCAATTGTTAATAAAATAGTTATTGACTTTCATATGCAGAGTATTCTGTGGGCATAAGTTTTCAACACATTTGGGTAAACACCTAGAAGCGTGATAGAATCTTATGATAAGACGATGGTTAGCTTTTTATAAAGCTGTCAGCTGTCTTCTAAAATGTTTACACAACTTTATTTTCGCATCAGCAATGAGTAAGAGTCCCTACTGTTCCATATACTTGCCAGGATTTGGTGTTGTCGGTACTTGGGATTTAGCATTTCTCATAGGTGTATAGTGGTATCTCATTTTTCTCTTAATTTTCAATTCTATTATGACATCCAATATTTACCATCTTTTCATATGCTTATTTCTCATCTTTTTATCTTCTTTGATGTGATGTCTTTTCAGATATTTTGCACAGTTTTTAATTGGGTTGTTTGTTTTCCTATTGTTGAGTTATAAGATTTCTTTGTAAATTTTGAATACGAATCCTTTATCAGACATGTGTTTTATCCCAATTAGTAGTTCATGTTTTTACTCTAGCAGTGGCTTTTACAGAGCAGAAGTTGTATTTTAATGAAGTCCAACTTCTCAATATATTCTTTATTGATTGGTATTTTTGGTGTTGTATATAAAAGCTCAATGATAAATCCCTAGTCAACTAAATTTTTCTCCTATGTTTTAGGAAACTTATATATATATTATATATATATAATTTTATATTTAAGTCTGTGATTCATTTCATGTTATTTTTTGTGTAAGGTTTAAAGTCAGTGTCTAGATTCACTTTTTTCATGTGGATATCCAGTTGTTCTAGTACCATTTGTTGAAAAGACTATCCTTTCCTACTGCATGATCTTTGCTCATTTAATCAAGATCAAAGTTGCCTGTATATGTGTAGGTTTATTTCTGGACTTCCCATTTTGTCCCATGAACTATCTCTTCTTTCACCAATACCACACTGTCTTGATTACGGCAGCTTTATAATAAGTCCTGAAGTTTAGTAGTAGGAGTACTCCAAATAAGTTCTTCTTCAATATTGTGTTGGTTATTCTGGGTATTTTGCTTTTCCATATAAACTTTAGAATAAGTTTGGTGATATAGATAAAATAACTGTTGGGAATTTGGTATTGCATGGAATTTAGATACCAAGTTGGGAGGAAATGAAATCTTACAATATTATCTTTCTATGCATGAATATGGGTTATCTCTCCATGTACTTAGACTTTTAATTTCTTTCATAGGTGATTTTTAGCTTTTCTCATTTAAATCTTAAACAAGTTTTGTTAGATTTATACCTAGGTATTGCTTTTGGGGCGGTGCTAATAGATATAGAGTTCTGTTTTAAATTTTAAATTACAATTGGTCATTTCTGGTATATAGGAAAGCAATTGAATTTGATATAATACCCTTGCATTTTGTATCCTTGTTATAATGGT
The DNA here is from genome assembly GCA_963575035.1 of Avahi laniger. Classification (NCBI taxonomy): domain Eukaryota; kingdom Metazoa; phylum Chordata; class Mammalia; order Primates; family Indriidae; genus Avahi; species Avahi laniger. Next base: position 23,520 of record CAUYSK010033703.1, on the reverse strand, counting down.
TATTAGTTCCAGAATTTTTTTTCTGATTCTTTGGGATTTTTTTTACATAGAAAATCATGGCATTTATGAACAAAGACAGTTTTGTATTTTCCTTCCCAATCTGTATCTTCTTTATTTTCTTTCTTGTTTTAATACATTACTAGAACTTTCAGTACAATATTCAATATGAATGGTGGGAGGGGATACCTTTTCTTCATTCTAAATCTTAAGGAGAAGTATCTAGTTTCTCACCATTAAGTATAAAGTTGGTTGTAAGTATTTCATACATGTTCTTTATCAAGTTGAGAAAATTTCCTCTATTCCTTGTTTCCTGAGAGTTTCCATCATGAAAGGGTGTTGATTTTGTCATGTGTTTTTTTCCTGAATTTATTGATATGATCATGTGATTTTTCATCTTTAGCTTGTGGATGTGATTGATTATACTAATTGACTTTAAAATGTTGAATCAACATTTCATACCAGTAATAAATCCCACTTAGTTGTAGTGTATAATTCTTTTTATGCATTGTTGGATTCAATTTGCTGATATTTTGATGAAGATTTTTTTCATCCATTTTCATGAAAGTCTACAATTTTCTTTCCTTGTATGCCTTTTTCTGGTTTTGGTATTAGAGTAATGGTGATCTCAAAGAAGGAGTTAAGAAGTCTTCTCTTTGCTTCTATTTTCTAAAACAGATTGAAAAGAATTAGTATTATTTCTTCCTTAAATATTGGATAGAATTCACCAGTGAAACCATATGGGCTTGGTGCTTTTAGTCTTGGAAGGCTATTAATTAGAGATTTAATTTCTTTTATAGATAGGCTTGTTCATATTATCTATTACTTCATCCCCAAATTTTGGTAGATTGTGTCTTTTGAGGAATTGGTCCACTTCATCTAAGTTATAAAATTTGTGTTCATAAAGTTCATCATAATATTTTTAAATTTTCTTTTTAATATTCATGGTATTAATAGTAACAGATCCTCTTTCATTTTAGATATTAGTAATTTTTGCTTTATCTCTTTTTTTCTGGTTTAGCTTGGCTAGGAATTTTTAAATTTAATTATCTTTTCAATACAACATTTTGTTTTATTAATTTTCTCTATTTTCTGTTTTAATTGAATTGGTTTCTGCTTAAATTTTCACTATTTCTTTCCTCCTATTTACTTTGGATTTAATTTGTTCTTTTTCTTGTTTTCTTAGATGAAAGCTTAGATTATGAATTTTAGGCCTTTCTTATTTCTCATATATGCAATAAATGTTTTAAATTTTACTCTAAGCATTGTTGTTGCTGCATCCTTTAAATTTAGATAGGTTATATGTTCACTATCATTTAGTTCAAAATATATTTTTAATTTCTCCTGAGACCTCTTCTTTGATCCACATGTTATCCAGAAGTGTGTAGTTTAAGATATAAATATTTGGGGATTTCTCAAATATCTTTCTGTTATTGTTTTCTATTTAATTCCATGATGGTTCAAGAGTGTATTTTGTCTGATTTGTACTCTTTTAAATTTTTAAGTTATGAATTATCATCCAGAATATAGTCTATCATGGTCAATACCCCATGTTAACTAGAAAAGAATAAGTATTCTGTTGTCAAATGAAGTATTCTATAAATGTCAATTAGATTCAGTTGATTGATGGTGTTGTCCAGTTCAACTATATCCTTACTGATTTTCAGCTTACTAGATATTTCAATTACTGGTAGAGGAGTATTGAAATCTCCAATTACAATCATAGACACGTCTGCCCTTCTCATCATTCTATCAGGTTTGCTTCACATATTTTAGTGATATGTTGTTAGGCACATATACATTCAAGATTATTATATCTTCTTGTAGAATTGACTCTGTTATCATTATATGATAACTCAATTTATCCCTGATCATTTTTCTTGCTCTAAAGCTTTCTTTGTTTGAAGTTAATATAGGTGTTTCAGCTTTCTTTTCATTATTGTTCACATGATATATCTTTATCCATCACTTTAGTTTTAATCTCTTTGAGTCTTTATATTTAAAGTGGGATTCTTGAGGAAGGGCTTCAAAATAGCTTATTAGAGACATTTGGTACTCCTCTCCTCCACAAAGAACCAAAATAGCAAACCTCATTTTGAATAGATCACCTAAGAGAGAACACAGGAATTCAACAAAGAAGTGACAAGAAACACCTAAGGCAAAGAAGGAAAGGGAAGCAAGGCAACTTGCTCAGGTGGGATTAACTGGGAGCCTGAAAAGGCTCCCCAATGTGGGAAAAGGTAAGTGAGAGACCCCAAGCTGTCCACATTCTCATGGTGGACCCCTGCAATCCTAACCATAAGAGAACATCTTGGTTCTCATGGGCCTTGAGATTAACATAGGGAGCTGCCTAGAGACTGTGCAATGGCATTTCTTCAAAGAAGGAGCTCATATTGAGCCCCACATACCCTCCTCCCCTGACAAGTCCTGAGCAGCTACAGTATGGTGTAATTTTGAGAGACCAGCTCCCACTAGACTGTATCCTGCCCTGGGTTCCAACAGCCCCTGATTTTCCACATCCCTAAAGCCCCATCGGCATGCCCCACTCACAACCACTGCTGCTATTGGCTGTTGCCACCAGGGTCAAAGTGCAAGCCATTGGCAGTGACCCCTCCATCCCCACAAGTGAGGCCATTATGCATTATCTTATGCCCTGAGGACGGGCTTCCCCACCTGAAGCAGCCACCACTGTGGGCTACTGCCATGAGGTGCCAAGTTACACCTCACTGGCAGTGACTCCACCCCTAAACAGAGGAGCTACTACACATTGCACACATCCTGAGAATAGGCTAGCCCACTCACAGCCACCACCACTGCTGGCTGCCACTTCTAGGGCTGAAGTGCAAACCACTGGAAGCAACTCTGCAGCCCCCAGCAGCAGGGCTACCACATATTTACAGGTTCCCTGAGGACAGGCTCCCCCACCTGAAGCCACCAAAAATGGCCATAGCACATACTTCCCCCAGTTGCTGCCACTGAAAGTGACCCTGCCCTCCCCAGCATCAGGGTTACAATGCAGCCACTGCCACCATAAACTGAACATTCTGCCAGGAGTCTGTGGATCACATTACCCCAGGTCACCACAACCAGCGACTGCATGAACCATTGGGGCCTCAAGACAGGCCTGTCCATCCCAATTCTGCCTCCCCCAGGGGCCCAAGTATGCCATCTGGGGGCCTGGGGTTTGCCCTCCCCATCTGCCACTATAGGCACCTGAACACTCCTCCCAGGTTCCTGAGGATGGGCCCACTTCACCTGCTGCTACCAAGATAGCTGGCACCCATTTGCATGTGTCACCTGTGGGCCTAGGCACTGACCCACCCAGGCTACTGCAGCCACCACCAACACCAATGCAGACTGTCTGGGAATCAGAAGGCCATCTTGCCATTGTGCACACCACACTCACTGCTCAGGGGCCAAAAGACTGACTCCCCCATGTGGCCCACAGCTGTCACTGCTGACGCAAAAGCAATCTGCCTGGGGACCCAAGTATCAGCCTTTCTGGACCTACTAACATCAGCGCTTATATATGCTGCTCTAGGGACCAAGGACAGACACACTTGGCCTGATTCTGTCACCTCTGGGGCCTGAAGACAGGTTCAACTGTTGTCCCAATCCTCAGCAAATCTTCACCACAGCCTCCACTAACAACTGGACCCTAAGCTATTGAGGAAATCATAGATACCACTGATGCTGTTTACAGCCAAAGAAATTATATAGGGACAACACTCTTCACACACCCAGAATCAAAGCCAAACTTCGCTACCCAACCAACATCATAGGTATGTCTTCAGGAAAAATTCTCATCTAGGAAAACAAATACTAATTTGGAAGAAGCAACTGTTTATACTGGATGTACATATGTCAATGTAAGGACACACACACACACACACATACACACACACAAAAACATGAAATGGCAAGGAAATGTGACATCTCCAAAGGAACACAATAATTCTCCAGAAACAATTTCTAATGAAAAAGAAATTGATGAAATCCTGGAAAAAAATGACAATAATGAAATTAAAGAATCTCAGTGAGATAGAAGAGAATACAGGTAAACAATACAAAGACATCAGAAAAACAGCCCAGAATATGAAGGACAAATTTACCAAATGGATAGAAATCATTAAAAAGAATGAAACAGAAATCTTGTAACTGAAAAATTCATTGAATAAAATAAAAAATACATCCAAGAACTTCAACAATAGTGTACATCAAGCAGAAGAAAGAACTACAGAACTTGAGGACAGGTCTTTTGAAACAACTCAGTCAGACAAAAATAAAGAAAAAAAGAATAAAACAGAATGAATAAGGCTATGTGACATATAGAACACCATAAAGTGATCAAACATTTGAATTTGTCCCAGAAAGTGAAGAGAAAACAAAAGAATAGAAAACCTATGTAATTAAAGAATAGCCGAAAAGTACCTAAGTCTAACAGGAGATTTAGACATCCAGATACAGGAAGCTCATACATCCTCAAATAGATACAATTCAAAAAGATCTTCTCCACTGCACATTGTAATAAAACCATCAAAAGTCAAAGATAAAGAGAGTATTCTAAATACAGTAAGAGAATAACATCATGTCACTTATAAGGAAACTTCAATCTGACTAAGAGTGGACTTCTCAGCAGAAAACTTACAGGCCAGGAGAGAGTGGAATGATATGTTCAAAGTGCTAAAAGAAAAAAAAAAAAGAAACTGTCAGCCAAGGATACTATACCCAGCAAAGTTATCCATCATAAATGAAGGAGAAATAGTCTTTCCCAGATATGCAAAAGATGAGAGAATTAATCACCACTGGAGCAGCTCTATAGGAAATGCTTAAGGGAATCCTCCACATGTAAGTAAAAGGACAATATGTACCACCATAAAAACACATGAAACTAAAAAACCGACTATTAGAGCAAACATAAAAATAAGGAAGAAAAAATGCTCAAATATTACCACCACAAAAAAAAAACAACCAAACCACAATTGATAAATAATAGGAGAGAAAGAAAGGAACAAAGGATATACATAACAACCAAAAATAAATTAATAAAATGACAAGCATAAACCCTCATGTATTAATAATAACCTCAAATGTAAACAGATTAAACTTTCCACTTAAAGATATGGATTAACTGAAAGGATAAAAAAATGACCTAATTATATGCTGCCTATAAGAAACGTATCTCACCAGTAAAGACACATATAGACTGAAAATAAAGGACTGGAAAAAGATATCCCAAAAATGGGCAAAAGTAGCTAAACTTATATCAGATAAAACGGAATATAATTGAAAAATAGTAAAAAGAGAAAATGAAGGTCATGACATAATAATAAAGGGATCAACTTAGAATATAACAATTCTAAATATGTATGTACCCAACACAAGAATATTCAGATATATAAAGCAAATATTATTAGATCTAAAGAGAGAGACAGATTCCAACAGAATAATAATTGGGGACTTGAACATCTCACTGTCAGCACTAGACAGATTATCCTGACAGAAAATTAAGAAGGAAACATTGGATTTCAATTGCACTTTAGACCAAATTAACCTAACAGACATTTACAGAACATTTCATCCAATAGCTACAGAACACTCATTTTTCTCATCAGTGCATGAAACATTCTCCAAGATAGACCATATGTCAGGACTCAAAGAGGTCTCAACACATTTTTTGAAAATGGAAATTATATCGAGTATCTTCTCAGACCACCAGGGAATAAAACTAGATATCAATAGCAAGAGGAACTTTGCAAACAATACAAATGCATGGAAATAAAACAACATGCTCCTGAATGATTATTGAGTCAAGGACGAACTAAAGGAGAAAAAAAAATTTGAAAGAAATGAAAATCAAAACACAACATACCAAAACCTCTGAGATATAACAAAAGCAGTCTTAAGAGGGAAGTTATAGAAATAAATAACAGTAGAAAAATTTCAAATAAAAAATTGAATAATTCATCTCAAGGAACTGAAAACCAAGAACAAATCAAACCCAAAATTAGATGAAGGAAAAAATAATAAATATCAGAGCAGAGGTTAAGGAAATAGGGACAAAAAATATATAAAGGATCAATGAAACAAAAAGGTGGTTTTTTGAAAAGATAAACAAAACTAATAAAGTTTCTATCTAGACTAACCAAAAGAAAGAGACAGGACACAAATAAACAAAATCAGAAACAAAAAAAGAGATATTAAAACTGATACCACAGAAATACAAAAGTTAATCAGAGAATATTATGAATAACTATATGCTAACAAACTGGAAAACCTAGAGGAAATGGATACATTCCAGAATGCTTACAACCTACCAAAATTGAATCAGAAAGAAATAGAAAATATGATCATGCCAATAATGAGTAATGACATTGAATCAGTAATAAAACATCTACCAACAAAGAAAAGCCCAGGACCAAATGGATTCACTGCCGAATTCTATCAAACTCACAAAGAATAATTAACATCAATTTTTCTCAAACTTTTCCAAAAAAAAAAAAAAAAAAAAAAGAAGAGAAGGGAATTCTTTCTTACTCATTTTCTGCCAGCTTTACCCTGATACCATAACCAGATAAGGATGCAACAAAAAAGAAAACTACAGGCCAATATCCCTGATCAACATAGATGCATAAAACATCAACAAAATGCTAGCAAACCGAATCCAACAGCACATCAAAAAGATAAAACATCATGATTAAGGAGGATTTTTCCCAGGGATGCAAGGAAGGTCCATAATATAAAAATCAATAAGTGTGATATATTGTATCAACAAAATGAAGGACAAAAACCACATGAACATCTCAGTAAACACACAAAAAAGCATATGTTAAAACTCAGCATCCCATCATGATAACAACTCTCAACAAACTAAGCATAGAAGTAACGTATTTCAACATATGACAAACTCACAGCAAACATCATATTGAGTGGTAAAAGCTGAAATCTTTCCCCTAAGAACTAGAATAAGACAAGGATGCACACATTTTCACCACTTTTACTCAGCATACTACTATAAGACTTAGCCAAAGCAATCAGGCAAGAGAAAGAAAAGGAACCAAATTGGACAAGAGAATATCAAATTATTCCCCTTTGCAGATAACATGATCATATATCTGGAAAATTCTAAAGAATTTTGCACCAAAAAACTCTTATATCAGACAAATAAATTCAGTAAAGTTGCAGGCTACAAAATCAACATGCAAAAATCAGTAGTGTTTATATACAATGATAATGAACTAGCTTAGAAAGAAATAAGAAGGCAATTATACTCAAAATAGTTAAGAAAAAAATACCTACAAATAAATGTAACAACGTAAGTGAAAGACCTCTATAAGGAAACTACAAAACACCAATGAAACAAATTGAAGAGGACACAAACAATTGGAAAGAGAGCTCATGCTCATGTATCAGAAGAACTAATATAGTTAAAATGAACATACTATCCAAAGCAATCTATACATTCAATAAAATGCCTATCAAAATATCAGTGTTCTTTTTTCACAGACATAGAAAACATAATCCTAAAATCTGTATGGAACCAAAAAAGAGCCTGGATAGTCATAGCAATCCTGAGGGGAAAAAAAAGAAAAAGCTGGAAACATCACAGTATCTGACTTCAAAATATTTTACAAAGCTATAGCAACTGAAACAGCATGGTATTGGTATAAAACAGACACATAGACAAAAGGAACAGAATAGATAACCAGAAATAAATACAAATATTTACATGCATATGATATTTAACAAAGGTGCCAAGAGCATACATTAGGGAAAGAACACCCTCTTCAATAAATGGGGCTGGGAAAATTGGATACCTGTATGAAGAAGAATGAATTTGGACCCTTATCTCTTACTATATCCAAAAGTCAAATCAAGATAGATTAAAGACTTAAAACTAAGACCTAAAATTATAAAACTACTATAACAAAATACAGGGGAGACACTTAATGACAGTGGTTAGACAAAGATTTTATGGCTAAGACCCCAAAAAGCGCAGGCGACAAAAACAAAAATAGGCAAATGGTATATATTAAACTATCAAGCTTCTGCATAGCAAAAGAAATAATCAAGAGTGAAGAGACAGTCTGTTGAATGTGAGAAAGTATTTTCAAACTATTCATCTGCCAAGAGACTAATATGCAGAATATATAAAGAAATCCAACAACTTAACAGTAAAAAAAACCCAAATAATCTTATTAAAAATGGACAAAATACATGAATAGACATTTTTCAAAAGAAGACATACAAATGGCTAACAAGTATGTGAAAAGATGCTTAGCATCACTAATCATCTGGGAGATGGAAATCAAAACTACAATGAGATATTATCTCATCTTGGTTAGAGTTGGTACTATTAAAAAGAACAAAAATAACAGATGCTGTTGAGGATGTGGAGAAAAGGGATCTCTTACAAATTGTTGGTGGGAATGTAAAGTGGTAAAGTCACTATGTAAATCATTATAGAGATTTCTAAAAAAACTAAAAATGGAACTACCATACAATGCAGCAATCTCACCACTGGGTATTTATCCAAGGAAAGGAAATCAGTATATTAGAAGGATATGTGCACCCCCATGTTTATTGCAGCACTATTCAAAATAGCAAAGGTATGGAATCAACCTAAGTGTCCTTGAATGGACAAACAGATAAAGAAAATGTGGTGTATATATAAAAAATAGAATAATATTCAGCCATAGAAAAAGAATGAAATATTTCATTTAGAGTAACATGGATGGAACTGGTGGTCATCATATTGCGTGAAATAAGCCAGGCACAGAAACACAAGTATCGCATGTTCTCACTCATGTATAGGAGCTAAAAATTTAGATCATATGGAGGTAGAGAGTATAATGATAGATATCAGAGGCTGGAAAGGGTGTCTGTGTTTGGGTGGGGGGGGAGGTGAAGAGAGGTTTGTTAATGGGTAGAAACAGATAGAAAGAATAAGTTCTAATGTTTGATAGCAGAGTAGGGTGACTATAGTCAACAACAGTGTATTGGATATTTCAAAAGCTAAAAGAGAGGACTTGAAATGTTCCAAACACATAGAAATGATAAATACTGGAGGTGATAGATACCCTAAATACCCTGACTTGATCATTACAGATTCTATACAAGTAACAAAATATCTCATGTACATCATAAATATATACAAATATTATGTATCAGTACAAATAAATTACTAAAAATTTAAAAATCTACCAAATATGTAGCTGTTTTCTATTCATTTTTTTCTCTGTTGTTATTTTTTTTGTCTTTGTACTTTTATTGTATGCTCTGGATTTAATTTTTACCATATTCCTTTTTCTCTCCTCTTTTAGTATACAAATTATACTGATTTGAAAAAAAATAGCAGTTGCCCTAGAATTTGGCATATACATTTGAAATTAATGCAGGTCTCACTTTCAAATAACATTATATCACTTCATGGAAAGTGTAAGAAACCTATAACAGAGTATTCCCATCAAATAAGTATAAAGAGCTCATCATAGGTACTCTTCTGCCATATCTTTTATGATTGCTACCACTTCCTTTCAATTCTTATGTTATCCATCTGTTATTGAGTGTTTTCCACTTTTTTCATTAGAACCTTTAGCATATTAATCATAGTTATTTTATTTTAAATTTTTGAGCTTTATCGAGGTATAACTGACAAATAAAAATAGTATATATTTAAGATATGCAACATGATGTTTTGATAACTGTATACCTTGTGAAATGATTACCACAATCTAGATAATCAACATACCCATCAGCTCATACAGGTACCATTTTAATTTTTGTACTGAGAACACTTAAGATCTGTTCTCTTAGCAAATTTTAAATATACAATACATTCTTATTAACTATAATCATGCTGTACATTAGCTCTCCAGATCTTATTCATCCCGAATAATCTAATCTTTGTACTCTTTTGACAAATGTTTCCCCATTTTCTCCACCCCCAACCACCTGGCAACCATCATTCTATGCTCTGCTTTTATGAGTTTGACTCTTTAGATTCCACATATAATTTAGATCTTGAAGTATTTGTCTTTCTGTGGTTAATTTTACTTACATAATGTTTGTAATAAAATGCATGAATCTAGAGGACATTGTGCTAAGTGAAATCATAGTTATTTTATTTTATTATTTTTTTTAAAATCACAGGTATTTTAAATTCCCAGTATGAAAATTCAAAATAACTGCCATATCTAAGTCAGTTTCTGATGCTTTGTTTGTCTCTTTAGACTTCATTTTTGCTTTTAGCATGTCTTGTAATTTTTTGTTGGAAGCTAGATATAACATTTCTTTTGGATTTATGACACTCACTTATTTTTTCATATTTGTATATATATCTTTATTTCAGAATATTACCTGGGTACAAATGTTTTGGTTATATAAATTGCTTTAGTACTGTTTGAGTCAAAATTATAAGTGTGTCCATCACCCAGATAGTGTGCATTGTATCCGTTAGGTGTGAATTTACCCATCTGCTCCTTTTCTCTCCCACCTGCTGGATTTCTGATGAATGTTATTTCCATATATGCACATAAATGTTGATTGATTAGTTCCAATTAAATGGTGAGTACATGTGGTGTTTTTTTTTTCCATTCTTGTGATATTTTGCTTAGAAGAATGGTTTCCAGCTCCATTCAGGATAATACAAGAGGTATTAGTACACCATTTTTTGTGACTGAGTAGTACTCCACAGTATACATATACCACATTTTATTAATTCACTCATGTATTGAGTGGCACTCAATACATGAGGGTTGTTTCCACATCTTTGCAATTGTGAATTGTGCTGCTATAAACATTTGAGTTCAAATGTCTTTATTATAAAATGTCTTTTTTTTCCTTTGGGTAAATATCCACTAGTGGGATTGCTGGATCAAATGGTACTTTTAATTCTTTGAGGTATCTCCATACTACTTTCCATAGAGGTTGTACTAGTTTGCAGTCCTGCAAACAATGTATGAATGTTCTTATCTTAAAATGACTATTTTAGCGTATAATACAGCAAAATAGTTTTAATGTTCATAACTCTAAAACTGGAAAAATATCCTCCAGAATCATTTATGTTGTCATTTATGGAAGAATTTCTTTCTTTTTTAAAGCTGGATTTGGACAAAAGTAATTGAAGTAAATAGGACTTCAGTGTGAGACTTTAGATTTATATGACCAGGACTTATTCTGTGTTTATTGTTTCCTCTAGCTATGGTGTCAAAAGCTAAATTCCTCTGGTTTTCTTGTTTTTGTGTTCTCTGTTGTCTTTAGCTGTTCCTTGAGACTCCTTAAATAAAGTCTGAGGATTACAGTTCTTTTAGCTGTATTTCCAGTTATTATAAAGGATTCCTATTAATATGGTAGTAATGTTTGGGGGAGGAAAATTGTCTATAGTCCTCTGATTAGGTTTCAGTCTTTTACAGAGCCTGAAGGTGGGTATTCTCCTTCTTCCTTGTCAAAGTGCTAAGTAGGCCGGAGGTGGATATTTCCCTTACGTAAGGCTTGATAGACTTTGACAACATCCCAATTGTTCTTTTCAAAGATATCTATTATCCATTCTGACTAATTTAACTTTCTGTTCTCTAAGGTTTATAGTGCCAAATTCCATCTCGGGTTTAATTAGGCTTTGTCCTAATTTACCATTGCTGTTTGAACCCTTAGTATGCTTTCATCTACAAGGAATAGAATATTGTCTGAGTAGCTTTCATCTACAAGTAACAGAATATTATCTGACTATCTTAAATCTCTAATTATATGACATAACAGTATGGATGTAGGCAGATTATAGGTTGGTTAATTCAGCACCTTGGCAATATCAGGGCTAGAGATTGGCTTGTCTGCAACAATTTTAGCTATCTTGTCATGGTTTAATGATCTTTTTTTTTTTTTTTTTTTTTTTGCTACAAGCATTGTATTATAACATACCCACATCCAAGGAAGGAAGCAGCAAGAATAGTTTTATCCTAAAATGTCTCTGTTTCTTTATCCTGGTGGAAAATATTTCTCAGACAGTTCTATCCCAGAAGATTTCCCCAAAGTTTCCCTTGATCAGGATTTGGTCATGTATGCTACCAAAGGAAACTAGGTAGGTATCTGGCATTTTTAAGCTCTACAGTGTGAGGTGGTCTCTGCTAGCAAAAAAATAAATGTAGGATAATGGCTGTTGGAATAATCACAATAGAAGTTACTCATTTGGCTATACATGCTCTTCATACAACGTACTTCCCCTTCAAAGACTTTTAAAAGTGATCATACCTATATGAAATGTACTTACCTTCTCTTCAAGAGACACAATACCAAAGATCCATCCAGTCCCTGAAAACTGGAACTAATCTAATGGAGATAAACAGGGCTGGAAGATATTACCTAAAAAAGTAATGTTGGTGTATCAGAAGTTTAGATTTGCCTTCCATTTCTTTGTTATTCTGTTTTTGTTTAGTTTTACTAAATCTCTTTCATGTCCTTCCAAAGCTTTGATGAACAATGGCTTTAAATAGGAAAACGAAGGCAGGATGACATACATTAATCATGACGGTTGAACAAGTGTTTTGCATTTTTAAGCTGAACTGTGAAATAGTGAGGTGGATATTTATGAAATTCTAATGCAGTCTGATTTTTATGAAGACTTCAAAGGAAGGTTCTGTCTTTGCATATATATGTACATTATAACTGAGACTTAGCTTTAATGGAAAGCTAACCTTTATACACATTAATTTATATCTTGCTGTGTGATAGAAGTGAGAATCTCTCTTTGAATCTCAAATACTTTTTGAGAATGTTTCTCTAAAGAGCCCCTTCCAAAAACTGTATTTATTTCTAAGAGAAAATAAAAATTTGAAAATGTTTAAATAAGATAGTACTTCTTATAAGCATCATTTAATAATCTTAACCAAGCTTATTTTCACTGATCACCAAAATTACCAATATTCTACATTATTTCTATAAAACATACTAAGTAATATCTACAACATACAGAATGTTAGAATGTAGTTAATGAAAAAGTAGTATTCTGATTTTTTCTATCAGATGAGTAATATACTTATAAAGATAATTATTGCTCACATTTTTTATACCAGTCATGCTTATATAATTTAATTAAATATTACATGCATTAATGAAACATGAGTGCAAAAGAGGGTTTTTGAATGCTTTGGAAATAATCAATAAAAATAAATGAATAAGATGATGTCAGCAAAACGTCAAACTAGGAGGTCTCCAAGGCCTTGTTCCCACTTGGAAACAAAACAAACAAGCGAAAAACCCAACAGAAATTAGCTGGAGAAACCTTACAGGCTCCGGAAAACAGATAAAGTTCTGAAGCAACCAAATGAATGCCCCATCAAGAAAAACCTATATTTAAAATGATAGAAATTTTTTTTTCAATTTTTACTCTCAATTGCCCCACCCTCTCTAGGCGTGACAGAGTCTTGGGTATAAAGTAAAGGTCCAAATTCATTATTTTGCATGTGAATATCCAATTTTCTTAACATCATTTATTTATAGTAGAATGCTAAAGTTCTTGGTTTGAGTGATAAAACTTTTAAAAGTTTCTTTATAGTAGGTTTGCTTCAAGTTCCATCCCAACTCTCAGCCTCCCTTTAAAGGGAATGATTTTGCTCACCTCTGCTATTTGGGGTGCTTTGATGAATCGCTTGAGAATCAATGGCCTAAAACAACAAGTTTAGCTTACTCAAACCAGCAAAAGACATTTTACCAAAGTCCACAATAAAATATCACAAAATAAGCATCCATGTAAACACTACCAATGGTGAAGAAAGAAAAAGAAAGACGTTTCTACAATCTAACTTCTTGTGTCAAATACTAAATACTGAGACCAGGCATATTTCGTTGTTACCATATTAAATAGTACTAACAAGCAAAACCAGCTTTGCTTCCTCCACGAAAATGATTGCTTCTTAAAGATAACATTGTGAACTTATCAACAAAAATAACTAACACATCAAAACTGTTTCAAGATGTTCACTTCACTGTCCTCACTGATACAAAACTATTAATGCCAAATATACTGATTTACCTAAAATTAATGCAGCCAAGGGCCTAAAACCCTACACATACTTTTCACTTACTTTGCCATTTTGAGACACTATGAGGACTTCATCAAGGTGTTATTCTTCCTTGCTGCAATAGGTCTCATAAACTTAGATTTACTTTATCAACAGGTGGTTCTTTTGATCTTTTGAGGAGTCATTAGTTGACACTTTCCTCATGCTACCAAAAATAACTAACCCTGCCAACCTAAACATTGTAACCACTATCTTATAAAACTACTGTTTAATTTTGCCACTTTTTGAACTTTATATAAATGGAATAATATAGTATGTGTTTTTTTTTTAATCTGGGCATTTCACTCAACATTGTTTGGAAGGTCCATCTATGTTGTTGCACATAGGTCTAGTTGATCTACTTTAATTACTTCAGAGTAATGTAGCTTATTTAATCTATTGTTGATGGATATTTGGGTTACTTCTATTTTTAATGTAAAGTTGCTATGAACATTCTTTCATGTTTATGTGTGTCATTTCTGTTGAGCAATTGCTGAGTCATAGAGTACACATATATTCGATTGTAGTAAATACTCCCAATTTTCCAAAGTGATTATAACAATTCATACTCCCATCAGCAACTTTGAGAGTTTCAGTAGCACCACATCTTAAACCTATGACATTGTGAATCATATTTATAATTGGTAAACATTTTCCTGGTAACTACTGATCTTGAGCACCATTTTATAAAGTTATTAACCATTTGACTATTCTCTTATTTTTCTATACGGTTGTCTGTCTTTTTGTTGATGCACAGGAGTTCTTAATATATACAGGATATGTGTACTTTATTGGTCATATATATTCAAAACATCCCCTCCAATTATGTATTTCTATCATTTTCTCTCAATGGTAGCTTTCGATGAATATAAGTTCTTAATATCAATGCATATTAATGATGATCTTTTTCTTTATAGTCAGTGCTTCTTTGTATTATTTATTAAAGCTTTTTTTAGCTCTAACATATAAATATATTTTCCTATATTATCTTTTAAAACCTCCTTTTGCATCTTGATCTGTAATCCACAGAAATTTGAGGTAGCAATCAAGATTATTATTTTTTCCATAGGGATGATTGATTATCCCAGTACTATTTGTTAAAAGGATCATACTTTCCCCTTCTTTCTGCTATGTTACCTTTATCACAAACCAAGGGCCATAGATCAGTGTATTACTAATTCTGGACTCTATTTTTTGTTTTATTGGTCTGTGTACCTTATGCCAATAGCACACTGCTGTTATTACTATATTTTGATAATAAATCTCAGTGTTTGGTGGTATAAGTCCTCCAACTTGTACAACTTCCTGAACACTCTCTTGGCTCATCTTGGTCCTTTACATTTTCATATACATTTAATAATTACTTTGTCAATTTTTATAGAAAAATTAATAAAAATTTGATTGAAATTACTTTGAACTTAGAGATCAATATGGGGACATTGAATCTTTGGAAGATATCTTGCATTAGAATACTGTTTCTGACACTCTTTCTCTTAGTATTGAACAAGTTAACCACTTTGTCCTCTCTCTAAAATAGTAATTATAATAGTCTCTACCATCATAACATTTGTGTGAGGATTAAATATCATGATCTAAGTAGTGTTTAACAAAGCACATTGTACATTGTAACTACTCAATAAATGGGTAAGTTTAGGGTTAAAATAGCATAATTATGTAAATTTCTTTTTAAAAATTTAAATGTGGATTTCAAAGATATTAAGTAGGATTTTTCAGACATAAATTACGGGTCATGTTTGTGTGTTTTGGTCATATTTATGTGCCACTTTGAGTTATCTGATATTAAATATTATATAAAATTTCCCAAAATTTCCTTAAAAATAAAATCTTTTGCACATATAATTTCTTTAATTATGAAATAAGAGCTTGAATGTACAAGAACCACTTACCAATGATGCATTTTTCTCCTAAGGGTAAATAATTTCTCATATTATAAAATAGCAAGAGTGGTAAACTCCAATGTAGTGGCTGAGGTTTTTGCATTGGTTTGCTTATTTACTACAAATAAATATTACTTACTTTTTTATTATTTCAGAGTATTATGGGGATACAAACACTTTGGTTACATAAATTGCCTTTGCACTGCATGAATCAGAGCTACAAGTGTGTCCATCCCCCAGACAGAACACACCGCAACCATTAGATGTGAATTTATCCATCCCCTCCTCCCCCCTCCCACCTTCCCAATACCCTATGAATGTTACTTCCCATATGTGAACATTAGTGTTGACAGATTAGTGTCAATTTAATGATGAGTACATGTGGTGTTTGTTTTTCCATTCTTGTGATATTTCACTTAGAAGTATGGGCTCCAGCTCCATCCAAGGTAATACAATAGGTAGTTCACCATTTTTTATGGCTGAGTAGTACTCCATGGTACACATATATCACATTTTATTTTCTACTCATGTATTGATGGACCCTTGGGTACTTATTTATTCTTTAGGAGAATTTTTCTTTACCACATATTTATGTTTTCAATACTACTTATAATATCAAACATTAAACTATTCTTACAATCCCTTAGTAATTTTAATCCATATTTATTGCTCAAAATTTCATTTTTCAATATCTATGAAAGAAACCTGACTTTAGATTTGTGAATTGACTTATTTCCAGAAAGTGTCTTTGATATGCATGGTAATAAATCAACCATAAGATAACATAAAAAATTAGAGAATGCCAAAATCAGATTTGAATAATTCCATTTGGTAACCCATACAGCTTTGGGATACAAGTCTAAGCTTTACTAAATATAAGGCCAAAATTGTCACCAAAATTTATGTTCATTAGTTAATTAATACTCATGAAGCAAGTTTAGTCATTAATACTAAAATAATGTCCAATAAGTGTATATTTGAAAAGAAAATAAAGCTGCTAAAAAAGGGGGAAGGAAAAGAAAAAGGATACGAAATGGGTCTATTTTTACTCTCCTTTTCTTAAAAATTAAAACTCCTATCCATATCAAACTGCAAAAGAGCAAATTTCAAAATTCTAAACACAAAAATTAATTTAACTGTGCTTCATCCAAATTATTGAAATTAAAATCCCATGAAAGTGAATTTGAATCTTCTTCTTAGTTGAAGCAAAATATTGTTTCAATCTAAGTATACAAATCTAATTAAAATAAGCATACACAACCATGAAAATATTAAAATGAGTTTAATTACAATGCATTTTAATTAGTGAAGACCTATATAGTATATACAAATTAGGCACATATAAACCTTATAGCTTTAAGAGTAACTAAATGTTAATGAAAGAAAACCACAATAGACACTGACAAGAGTGAAAGAAAGTGAAATCAATTCTTTTGAACAAACAGAAGAGAAATGTTGCAAAATTTCTTATCTTTGCATACAAAATTTATTTTTAATACCATAAGCTATAATTAGTAGAGCCCTATTTCATCTATACAACCTTCCTGGACCACCCCCGTTATTCCTTCTCAAGAGGCTTAGAGAACTGTCAGTGCTCCAAAATCCAAAACTTTTTGAGCATTGACAGCATGCCACAAGTGGAAAATTCCACACTTGACCTCATATGATGAGTTGCAGTCAAAATTCAGGTTCAGAACTCACAGTTTATTCAGCATCTCCAAAGGAAATAAGACCCTCTCATCC
This sequence comes from Avahi laniger, assembly GCA_963575035.1. Lineage (NCBI taxonomy): Eukaryota > Metazoa > Chordata > Mammalia > Primates > Indriidae > Avahi > Avahi laniger. Next base: position 5,828 of record CAUYSK010033703.1, on the reverse strand, counting down.
CTCTTCAGCTGCGATATATCATTCTCTGTTAACACTCAGATTCCCCCTCACTGCAGGGAAGTTGGACTGAATGATGACTGCAAGATTTTGTTATTCCTTGACAACTGTTATGCTCATCCTCCAGATGAAATTATCACCAAAAATAATTTATTCCATATACTTTTCCTCAATTGTGTCTTCATTAATTGAGCCATGTGACTGTGGTATCCTTAAGTTAGTGAACAGTAAATATTAAAACACATTCTTGAATAACATGTTAGCAGCAGTGAACAGAGGTGTGCATGTGGAAGGTTTTCAGAAGGAGTTTAGCATGAAGGATGTCATATATGCTGTTGCCAATGCTTGGAATACAATAACTAAAGATATAGATGTGCATGCCTAGCGCAACCTTTGCCCTGTGACTATGTTCAATGATTATGATGGACAAGGTGGTGACTTGGTGACTTTGAAAGATTCTATACATTAAGCGAGAAAAAAATGATGTCTTATATCCTTACGTACGAAAAAAATAATCCTTCAGAGTCCATCAGCAAGCTGACAAAATTAGACATCAAGTAAGTTTTTAACATCAATAATGAGGCTCTAATTGTTCATTCGTTGACTCATGGTGAAATAGCTTAAACGATTCTGAATCAAGGTGATCAGAATAATAGTGATAATGAAGATGATATTATTCAACACTGAAGAAAAAAATGCCTATATACAACATGGTAAAAATGTATAATGGGCTTATAACGACTAGAGGAGCATGCATTCATAACATAAAAATAAATTATGTCAGTTTGTAAAATCAAAGATAGCTTTCGAAGATAAAAAAACATTGTTAATGAGGCAGATGACTCTGGAGCAAACTTTAAAAATTCATTCATCAGAATTCCTTCTCATTCCCAGAGGACCCACTTTCTGGTTCCTCAGCTGCTTCTGAGGTTTCTTCTCACATGAAAAAATACAGTGTATAGTAACCTTTTAATCAAAACGCAGCGTCACAGGTGGAGACTGAAAGCTTGCTGTTATTTGTTGTTGCTGTTGTTTAACAGCTTAATACAGGTATTCTGATGATGCTACTGTGCTACTTAGTTACCCTGTACACGTTATTTTCCCACTGTAATAATGGAATGTCATATTTTTTACCATGAAGTACATATGTGTGAATAAATATAAGAACATTATTGGTTATTGGTAGTATATAAATTCAAAGTCAGGAATGATAGTGATGCCAAACAACTACACATTGTCCACATGGGTGGCTGAGATAGTGACACCTTTGCTTTCTGATGGTTTGATGTACACAAATTTTGTTTTATGCACACAATTATTAACAATATTGTATAAAATTACTGTTAGAATATATATGTGTGTGTGTATACACACACACACACAGAGAAAATGAAACATAAATTAATTTTGTGTTTAGACTTGGGTCTCATCCCTAAGATATTTGATTACGTATATGCAAAAATTCCAAATTTTGAGAAAATGCAAAATCTGAAACACTTCTAGTCTCAGGCATTTTGGGTAAGGAATAATCAACTTGCATTAAGGCTTAAATCTGCATTTTATTTTTATTTACTATTTGCAATCTTTATTTTTTATTTATTTATTTTGCATTCCTATGGGCTATTTGTACCTTTTTTAGAATTCCATTTTTGCTTATCTCTAGAGTTTTTAGTGTATTTGACTGTACAGTTTCTGTATTGATTACTGTAGTTACTATAATACACATGTATAATATCATAGTTACTGGTATTAACATTTTACCAGTTTGAGGGAAGTATAGAATCCTTACCTCCCTTTTCTACTTTATCCTCACCCATTTATAAATAACTTAAATATTTCCTCTACGTATGTTTGGAATCACCTCAGATAATGTTATAATGTTTGCATCAATTGCAGAACAAAATTTAGAAAACACAAGGGGAGAAGGAAATTCTATTGTATTGACCCATATGTTTACTAGTTAATATTTTTGTTGCTCTTTCTTCATTCCTCATGTACCAAGATTCCTTTATCATTTCTTCTGCATTTCAATGTCCTTCATTCATGCTTTTAGAAGTAGGTCTGCTATGAATAAATTCTCTTAATTATATTTCATTTGATATTTATCTTGATTTTTCTTAATTATTGAAGGATATTTTTGCTGGATATAGAATTCTTGTTATTTTCTTTCAGCGCTTGAAAAATGGTGTATCCATTCCTTCTGGCTTCCATGACATCTGATAAGAAATACGTTCTCATTTTAAATTGGTTTTCTACTGGGTAAAGTGTCATTTATCTGCTGATTTTTGAAGACTTTTTCTTCAGCTTTAGCTTTTATAATTTTGATTGTGATGTGTCTTGGAATGGATCTCTTTGGATTTATCCAAAGAGTTTGAAGTTCAGTCAGCTTCTTTAATCTGTAGGTTTACATCTTTTTCAAAATTTGTGAAATTTTCAGCCATTATTTCATTGTATACTTTTTCATCCCTACCCTCCATCTATTCTCCTTTAGCATGTCAATGATACAAATGCTAGTGTGATCATAATTGCTCATTGAAGCATATTTATGATGGTTGCTTTGAACTCATGAGAAAATCTTAATATTTTCTGTCATCTCAGAACTGGTTTATATTGATCATCATTTTTCATTAAAGTTGTGATTTTTCCAGCACTTTGACTAAGTGATTTTTTTATTGTTACCTGGACATTTTCAGTGTTATGAGACTGAATTTTATTTAAGCCATTTGTTTTGCTGCCTTCCACTGACACAGCTCATGCATGAGAAGTTAAGAGTTGCCTTGCTACTGCCAGGTGGGGTCCAGGTTTCCAATTTGGCCACCATGTACACATGGGGATTAGGGACTGCTCATTAGTGCTAGGTGAATATGAGCATTCTGGATCCCCACTAGGCCTCTTCTGATAATACCGTGGCTGAGAAGGGGAGGGGTACCACATTACTGTACACTATGTGACTTCCCTAATATGGAGGGAATTTTGTGGGGGATTTTATCACTGCTGAGCAGGGTTGAATGCCTGGCACCTCGCTTTGCCTTCTCTGACACCACCCCAGCAGAGGAGGGGAAGGAAAAGGGATAACTGACTATACCTTGCTGAGGGTATAATTCTAAGCTCTCTCCTTGGCCTCTGTTGATTGTTTGGAGCTGGGGCCACAGTTTTTCCTTTGGTGTGTTTATGGAGTAGGGTGGTGGTTGTCTAAAATTTTTCTGTCTTCCTAAGCTGCCCTTTTTCTGGGCCTTCTGTGAGAGAAGAGTCTTTCTTTTGGGTGTCTTTTGTCCTTAATTTTTGGAATGTCCAGGTTGCCAACATCTCTAGAACCCGGTCTAGGGTATATGAGGCAAATATTAAAACAAAACAAAACAAAAAATGAAAACAAATTTGCTGTGCCAATTCCTCAGGTACCAAGGTCCCTAGCCAGTCTCCTCCTTTATACCTTTCAGAATCTTTATACATTTTATAGATAATATGCTTATGTTTATGTGTACTTAGCAGAAATGAGGAAAATTATGTCTACTTCATCTTATTATGGAACAGAAAATCACAGCAACCTCATGGAGTTTTCTGAGCATTAAATGGGTTAATATATATAAAACACTCAGAACAATTCTGACACGCAGTGTTAATTAAAATTTTATAGTACTTATTATAAAAATTGACAACCTGTAAAGTTTTTCTTTTTATCTTTAGAAAAGTTATATATAAATCAATAAATATCAATGGGCACAGACTTTCGTACTCTGAATGGACCATAAGAATTAGAGAATACATTTTGGTAAGGCTTTCAAAGAGCTTGAGATCTTCTTGGAGAGATAAAACTATGATGTTATAAAGCAATTTAAGGTTATGTACAATCAAGCCACTGAAGTATGCTGTACAAAAGGTCAGTCTTGCTGTGATATGAACCTATGTTTATAGGAAGTCTGACTATTGAACAGCTAATGCTATTAATCTATCCTATCCAACTCTATCACTTGCACTAGGGAGTTATATTTGTTATGGTCATTGATTTCAAAACATTTTATAGCCATTCATATTAATATAAAATACTGCAGTTACTGAAGTCTCATGTCAAAAATATTATAGGCCAGTGAAAGCCAATGGGCATGAATATTTCAGTATTTATTAAGGTTATTTCTAAATCTCAGCCCACCAATATAGAACAAAGAACACTCGATGTGGAAGAGAATTTTGAAATAAGTAATAGTAATGCAATATGATCACTTAGAAGATGGACTCTAAGATGCATAATTGATACATTTTTATGCTGAAATCATTAACCAACAAGCCAATTCTTTGAGCATTGCGTTAAAGTAAAGGGGGAAGGGGGCTTATAGAATTCTTCAGAGATATTATTTTGTCATAATGCAAATAGGAGGAAGAATTCAACGGCCAGAGTCACTAACAATGTTGTCTTCAGTCATTGCTGCATTAATTAGCTAAAAAATAAGTAAACAAACAAAATAAAAAATAAATTTTCTTGGGGAGAACAGAGTATAAGTGAAAATTGGTAAAGCTGAAGGAGGGAACATATGTATCTAAGATTGAAACCTGGCAGAGAATGTGTCAAAAAGACAATGTGTGGTCCAAAAAGTAAAAACATGAAAAAGAGATCTCCATTGAAAGTATAGCAAAGGATCAATGCTTCTTTGATCATACGCAGTCATCCCATAACCTCTCTGGGCAAGGGGGTCATCTACCAGAAGATCTGGACTGTGAATCTGACTATTGGAAATGATTGGGGTCCTGACATTTTCCACCCTCACAAGATATTAAGGATTAGATAGCATGAGTTGATTGATCTAATTAGACAGCAAAGCTGTTTTACTCTCACTTCACTCAGTTTAATAATGGTATAAAATGCTGCAAAAATCAATCAATTCTCATGAAGTTCATTGGTAATTCTAATACTGTCATTTGTGGTACCTAAATTCCATGTCTAGAAGAGGACGTTCAGGCAGCCTGTAAACTCTTAAAGCATTATAAATAACCTCTTTTCCTGAACCTTACACCTCAAAATCTTCTAATTTTGTCCATTCCTAGTCAAAGTCAATTTAAGCTATATTTCTAATGGTTCGATTTGTGAACCAAATGGTATTATATATTAGAATATCATTGTTTCTGGGAGTGTAAAAGGATGATAAAATTATAATGCACCTAGCTTACTCTTGATTATCTTTGTTTAAACAATCACTTTCATGGGTGGGGTAACATTCTAAGGAAGGAGATAGCCATTTTGAACTTCATCTACAGCTCATATTAAGTATAATTTGTTGTGATTTTGATATGGAAAAAGTGTTTGCATCTAGCTTTATTATGAAAATAGAACTGATGGTCTTCTATATATGTCAGTGGTTTAGGTTAAAGGGTAAAAAATGAAGTCTGCTCTGAAATTCCAGGAGCACAATTTCAAAACACTGTCCGAAAGGTCCCTGAGGTGATATTGACATCATCTCTCAAGGTTTCACATGACATAATTTATTAAAACTGGACCTAAGTTTCTCTGTATTCTAAACAAGCTAAATTAATAATCAAGTCTGAAATTTGGTTACTCCGAAATTTCTACATAGGTGCCATTTTTTAACTATTTTTTTTTATTTCAGCATAATATGAGGGTACAGATGTTTAGGTTACGTGTGTTGCCCTTCCCCCCCCTCCCCCCCTCAGTCCAGGTTTCATATTTTAAAACTAAATATTATGGGCCTAAATGATAGCAGTGAAAATGGTTGTAAAGATGAAGATTGAGCGATTTTTAGGAGTCAGATTTATAAGTTTTTGATGATGATAGGATGTATAAAATATAAGGAAATGGAAGGAGCAGGTGATTACTGACTGGT